>KN888675.1:11940-49592 GCA_000934455.1 Apostichopus parvimensis | reverse complement strand
TTTTTTTTCTCCTCTTAGGCTGCCCGAATTTTTCAGGACTTTTGCCCGAATTTCTTGTCCTCTGGAAATTTGAGGGGGCAGTCTGCCCCCCCTGCCCCCCGCCTCGTACGCCTATGCTTATTCCGAATGTCATTACACAGGCTATAAAAAGAGATTGACCCATTGTGACGGTTCTTAATTATTTAAATCCTTTTGTTATGTCGCCCAATAAATCTGGTAACACTTTTATGCATATAATATAATTACATTTTCAAATACACACTGGGAAATAACCTATAAATTTTGCACCATATCATATCTAGAGGCTTAATAAAATGTAAAAAGTTCTCAAAGACCCCCTCTCCCAGGTCCCCCCCCTCAACCTTCACACATCAAATTGTCCCCTTCCCCCGAGTGTGATGGTACGTGACAATTTAGTATCGTATTGTATTATTATCAAGTAAAAATCATGATAATAACTTAACTTTAACTTTTCAACTATTAAAAATATCATCATTCAAACAATAAACCGCCTTAACTTTAACAACTTAGTTCTAGCAAATTTGTGTTTTTCACTTCATTTTCCTGAAACGTGCGATCGGTCGACAAGCTCGGTGTCAGAACACCGTTAATTAAAGCCATGGACGATAAATTTACTTTATATCCTTGAGGTACTCTGTTACCCTGTACCATTGATTTTTTTATAGCATAAAATGCCAGATCCAGCTAGCTACTGTACTACAGTACAGATCACCCAAACTAGGTCAGGTCGCTGTTCCGACCTGATGACAAACGAAGACGAACAATAACGTCCGATGATATATCTCGTTACCAATAATAAGGTCCCTTCCCCATGTCTATATTAACGACCAGACATCATTCTATGGTATCCCATGTCGGACTTCAATTTATGAGACTCGTTAAGCTTTGCAATGTAGACAGAGTTGGTAATGAGTTTCAAGTTGGCGTTTCTGTTCTTCTTTGAGAACAGAAAGAACGCAAAAAACAAAGAACGGGGAATTTAGCAAATAAGGGAAGACAAAACATTGCTACGTAATAATTTTTTACAATTATTTCGAGGAAGCTGGTGTATCATTGGTTGCATTTCACTCTACTTATCAAGTCACTAATTACCTTTACAAGTGGACTTGATGAACGGAACAGAAGGTAGTCATTTTGCTACGCCAGGAGACCATGTTGACACGCGGGAATGTGGAATGCGAATGGTATCGTAACTTAAAATGCTTCATGTCAGGTGGCTATCCAATTATTAAACAGGTTTATTAGCTCTAAAGTTTTTGGGGTTGTTTTTACCAGCTGGAAGCTGTAGTACCAGAAACGAAAGAGCCATGTATACTCTAGCTCGTAATTATATCGTGCCCAAACCCACAACCTCTCAGGCTGCTAGGTATCAGCCTGGTCCGACTTTAACACTCTTTATTCTCTCGACCATAATAATAATAAAGGCTTATAAGCACAATAACTACAAAAACTGTGTGCACTGCTGTGCTGGAAAACTAAAATAAATAAAACACAGAGTAACGAAACAAAAGTTAAACCTGGTCGAGATTCTGGCTGAAATCAGAACCATTTGACAAATAAGTAGTGTTTTAATTGCTTCTTAAAAGTAGCAGCATTTTGGACTTCTTTAAGGCTGTCACGAAGCTTATTCCACAATTTAGGTCCGGCCTTCCCAAACGAGCGATCCCCATACAAGGTTTTAACTCGCGGTTCTCTTTATAACATATTTCTGCTACGGTCAGAGGTTACCAACAGATCATGGATATAATTAGGACCTAGTCCTAGCTCTAACAGACTTAAACACAATCATTATGATATTGCACCTTCCTTTCGAGTACGTAGGGAGCACAGTTTTACTGTAGGTACAAAACAGTTGATTCTGTGTTGTCCAAAATGGTAGTTAGGAGATCTGCTAGTAGTAATAAGCTGAGGTATTTTTTACAAATATGTGGAGGGGTGATCCACCATGCCCCCCCCCTTTGCCCCCCTTTCCTTTGCTCCACACCCCTGGGGTAGACAAATATAAGAATCACAGGAGGAGAAAGGAGGTTTGGGTTCAAATGCTTTTTTTTTATATCTGTTCTGGCTTTAAACTAATTATCTGATCAAGATTAAAAATACTGCTAAAATTCCTTCATTTTCTTAAAATTATGTAGAAGGAATTTTGCTCTGTTTTCTTTTCCTAAAATTATACATTTCCTGGTTTTTCTTTTCACCACCTGCCTCCCTAGAGACAACTTAATAGAAATTAGCAGAATTTAAGGAAACAATATCCCACCCAAATTTATATTTTTAGGGCTTCAATTATTAAAACGATCATCTTAAATAATCAGGGTTCCATCATCTATTAATTAAACTGCTTCAGGTCTTGTAAACCCATCTGTAAACACAATTAATCCATATTTAACATCAACAAACATTAATTACACACATGTTTTATTTAAACATTAAGAACAGGCAAGATAATATGCCAATGGGAAGAAGATGGTGTGTAGGGGAGGGGGGGGGGGGAGGAGTGGCAGAATGGAGTCGCTGGGATATTATCACTCTTTAAGGTATTTAGTAAAATGAAAGATAATTTTTTTTTAAATGGGAGAAATTTAGGTCAGAGTTGAAATATAATTGAGCTACTTTTATCCTCTTCTACATGTCATCAAATAATAAATTGAAGAAAGAAAAGAAAAGTAAAACAAAGAAGAAAAATAATGGATTAAATTGGGGTTCGTTCAGTTGGCGTAATATACTGTCAGAAAATGGTGGTAAAGTTTAACTGTCAGCTATACTTGGGAGATGAGATATTTAAATTGCTATCAAGGACCGAAACTTTACCCTTACCGAACTTAATATGCAAAACTTGTCATTAATTACTGCCAATTAGTTAAATATATCAAATTCCTTCAGCGCCTCAGTAAAATACTTTAATATTCCTACCTCCCTTAAGACACTATTAATTCAAGCTGGGTGCATGGCAGCAGCATTCTAAGATAAGCAGGAATCCGATGAAATGGACGTCAGCAACCTTATCCAATACAGTGATTTAGCAGAACATGCTAAATGGTTGAATATATAACGTGAAACCCAGACTAAGCTATAGTTAAGGAAATATTACTACAGTATATGTAAATAGAGCTCAACTTACTATTTTATTTCTTGAACTGTGGAAATTATCAAAGACATGTAAAATTCACAAACCTTAAAATTACATAAAAAATCTGGCCTATAAAGATTCTCTTTAAACTCTATACGTCATTAAAAAGGGTTAAATGAAAAAAGTAAAAACAAAGAAGAAAAATCATGGATTAAATTGGGGTTCGTTCACAGTTGGCGTAATATACTGTCAGAAAATGGTGGTAAAGTTTATCTGTCAGCTGCTTGGAGATGAGTTATTTAAATTGCTATCAAGGACCGAAATTTACCCGAAACAAGCTAAGATGCAAATTACAATTTTCAAACATGGCTATATAAATACAGACTTTTCATTAGGACTTCCTTTTGAGTTTGATTATGATTCTTATTTTTTAATGTTTGTTTTTCCATTTTGCACGATACACTCAACGACACAGTTATCTACATGCAACTATTGAGTTATTACGACCAGAAGACATATGTCAAGAACTATTTGCGATTCCAATTTTAGATTTATACTACAGATTATTATTACTAGTATTTTTTTTTCCATAATTGATTTACACCTACGCATTTCTTTCGATCAAGTGATGTGACCTCGATCAAATCATAACAGAATAAACACAGATTACTGTAAGCCTGCCTGTTATTAAATTTTGTGGGGAAGTGGTTTTCAATTCATCTTGCTGGTATATCAAATATATTGATACTAACCAAAAAATAATGAAGATGAACATTTTTTGGTTACATCTCTGTTGCTTTCTTACAAACTTGCTGGAAATTTATGGTTTTTTTTTTTTTTCCCTTCTACAAAAAAAGAAAATGTCTTTTCATTAAATTTATATTGTACTTCCTTATTGAAGTAACTGAGTTAAAAAAAAAAAAATTTAAATCATAAAAAAAAAAATGAAAAAAAAAAAAATTGTGCTGTGATAAATATTTTCATATCATTGTAAACAATGTTTAATTTGACCTGTCTTCTGTTATTACGGCATACTACACCTCTAGCTATTACAAGTTTGATGATGTTCACCAACCTTACAACTGCCTTCACAGTGGCATCATCAATGCATAATAGGCCTATCCTATATGCTAGTATTTAACTGACAGCTTAATGACAACTCTAGAGTATGTTATGTTTGTACAGGAATGGCAAAATTAGGAAGTATGTATTACGACGACCGTTGTCCGTTAGTCCTTCTGTTTTTTCTTCTTTTTCCATTCCTTTCATTAGCTAATATCGAGTGTACCATGCTGGGTATAACCCCTCAGGTGTATTTCATGTATATATAGATGTGACGATACAACATGCAGCAGAGTTAACCTCGACCTGAAAATTGATTCAGAGACGAGTCCCGGACTCGTTTCTTCCGTCTCGGATCACCGATGGGACGTAATAAACTTGACTGCAGAAATCGTTAGACGCAGTCGTCCGTCTATCTCTCCGCGGCGCCCTCTGGCGAAAAGGGCGAATATGTGACACATTGTGTAAACATTCATCACTTTTCGGCTATCTGCATGTCTATAATCCTCAGATGAACCACATAGAGACCATCGCCGTTTTGCGGGCGACCCGGTTTGAGCCCCGGGGATGTCGCTGAGAAAATGAACGTGCAGTAGGCGATCCGAGAGAGATAGATTAATTGATAAAGGCTCAGATTCACCGTGTGGACGGCGGCGGTGATGAATGTTCGTCGATGCATTCATCATCCAATACTCTCTATGTATTAAGTCGCACCTTTACCGCTCTTCGATGCAATAGGAGGAAGCTTGGTTAATGTACCTGTATGATCTAAATGTCTATGTTCATGATTAGGCTAATGCATTAACAGTCTGCCACAGTTTCCAATGTGATTTCTCAATATCTCTTCAGGACAATGCTTATTATCATGATAATGTCATGGACATGCAGCTGTGCATCTAATGTCGTCGAAAATCATCATCAAAACGCAATTTTTCTTCTAGCTGCAGACGGATGAAAGAAAATTCACCAGGAATATTTTTGTATCAATCGTGACAATTTTCATCCGATTAATCTGTGCTTAGTACAACATCAAAGACATATGTTTTCAATGTTTTGAGTACTGAATGGCACTAAAGACCTGTACAAATGTATACCGCATCAGGCGAAACATTCATGGGGTGTCATTTTTCAGCGAATCCCATATTGATTATAGCTTATTTTCACACTTTTATATCCTTAAAATCTGTCAAAATTCTATTTTTTCTGACAAATTTTAATACCGACACTGTTTTGAAGGCAATGTCCTTGTCAACAACAAGCTTAAAAAAATGTGTGCGCAACACCTTCTGTAAATGTAGGACAAAAAAAACAACAAATAATTCTATGCTCATGAATATGCATGTAGTAATTTATTTTTTAAATGAACATCATGCATATTCATGAATGCCCAACACCTGCTGTAATGTATTATACTGAGCATAAAGTTAATTATTTTAAGCTCATGAATATGCATGTGGTATTTGTTTTTGAAATGAACATATGCATATTCATGAGAAATGACATAATGTACACCCAATTATCCACATTTTATATTTGCTGACAAATTATCCAATAGAATATTGTTCTAGATTATAAACTGCAAAGGGAAAATATATAATGCTTTCCATTGTTGATAAAATGTATTTTCCTTGGGATATATATAAGTATAATGTGTTGGTTTGTTTCATAAATTAATATGTAATTAAAAAGCAGGAGGACTTATTAACAGTTTGCATCGAAATAGGTCAAATTATATACAGCCTACATATTATGTTACAAACAATAGCAGCATGGGGTGGTTCTTATTTGCAATTTAAATTAGGCAACAGGCAAATGTCAACTAATCGAATCGTTTTGTAGGAAAAGAGATAAGTCAAAGAAAATCATACAAAACAACATATTCCACTACTATAGTTAACTTTAAGTAAAATCAGGTGCCTGCTGGAAGCCAAAAAACGGTTACTATGACGATCGACACATATTCAAAAAAATGCACGGATACTCAGCTGTTTAAAATTATAATCGAGTCACAGCTGTCGGCCAATGCCCTTTGGAAAATTTGATAATATTGTTGTTCCAAATTTTAATAAATATGTCACCTAGATATACAAAATGGTTAAAAAGGCACCGTTTTCAGTTTTTGTTTCGTATGCTTTACTGTTTAAGCGGTTAAGTGATCGCTATGGCATCGGCAGCTCTCATCAAACAATCAGCCCTGCAGAGAGACTTCTCTCTTTTTGTTCCCTTTCAATCTACGCCACTTTGATCGGCCAACGACTCCTCGCCATTAATTAAACTTACACCTACGGGATGAAATATCATCAACAAGTAATTGAATACAACACCTTAATAGACCAAATTCAAAAATTTCAATGAAAATGTGAAGAAAAAAAAAATAGGGAAAAATAAATTGGGAAAAAATGGGCTTGTGATCACTCTGAATTTTAATTAGAAATGAGGAATTAAAGAGATTTTAATTATCAGAAGACAGATGGGTATTTTTCAGATGCTTATAGTAAAAATGAGTTGTATATTTGTCGCAATCTGGTACTATGAACCTACGGATGAGGAAAATGAAAAAACAAAATTATAAAATAAAATTCATAGTCTGCCACAATCCCACACGTAGGGGTACGATAAGGGTTGCCATAGAAACGATATTTTAAGAGACATTAAATATGCTATAATCCGTGGGATAGACACACGATTCTCATGTGTTGTTTATTAATCACAAATCTGTTGCCAATGCGAGCTTGAGTGATATAAACAGTTTACCATACATACTTGTGGAAGGCATGATCATTCCAGTTTTACAAATATGTCACTATCAGATTGCAATGGTATTAGTTAACCAGGCGATGTTTCCGTAGTTTGTTCATCTCATTTTGTGGGATGTGTTAAGAGAGAAGGGAATCCAAGCTAAGATCCCCTTCTTTTAACCCATCCTACAAAAAATGTAATTTACGTTTCCAACCGATAACACCCGGTTTCAAGCTTAAATTAGCAGAAATGTCTGGAATATTTCGATAAAGGTTGCCATAGAAATTATTTAGGCTAAATTCCTACTAAGAACAGTATTAAGTATCACCCAGAGGTGTTTGCAGTTTGTTAATACGTTTCTCCATTCTCCCCGTGCAGCGTAGCGTCAAGCAGTTTTGCGATGTAAAGAATCACTAACCACATCAAGGTAAAAGACTGCCTCAAAACATCTTTGAGACACAACCATGGATGCGAAAAAGCCAACAATTTAGCCAAGTGGCTGGAGGTGTTTACAATCAACGATCAAGAAACATAAAATGGAACGACGTTTAACTCTGCGCTAACTTACGCAAAAGCTTCCAGTTTTTCGGTTCACTTTAATTAATGTGTCAAGCCTCATTTTATGTTTCTCCATCTCGAGGAAACCTGCTTCCTTAAACTTTTCTCAGCTTAGGATCTAAATACCCCCCGCTGGTCCCCTCTGCTTACGTTGTTCCCTTTCACAAAGGCAGAGATGCGACGCGGCTCTTAATCTTCGCAGCTTAACACGAGTCGGAATGACAAATTGCGTACGACGGGCATGCGAGGAAGGGCCGTTCACCTTTCGAAAGGTGAGAATCGAGCCGAGCTGCGATAATAGAATGATTCGGCCGTAGAACGTACACAACGCCATTGACTGCACCTGCAGCTAAGAGTGCCGAAACCCTCCACGAGATTCTTTTACTCAAGGTCGTGCAATGCCGTATGAAAAATTCTCTATACTCGTCGAGAAAGCGCTGGAGAGGAGGCCATTCTCGGGTCTGGCAATAATGACAGACGACTAAGACAGAATTTCGATTGCCTCCGAAAATTTGGTCAAAATTCAAATCTTTTGATCTTTTATAATAAAATGAGGCAGTTTAAGCATAATTCATGAGATGGAATAAACTTGACGACAATAAATATCAATTTCCACGTTTTATTGGATCTTCAGGCTGGAAGATTCGCTGTTGAAAATTATGGTTTTTTAAAAAAAAATATTAATTGAGAAACTTTATGGGATGTATCTATCTGTAGCAGGGAGCACATTGTGTTAAATGCTACGTAAAGGTAGTCATTATAGGCCCCAAGTTATAGCACGCTATATTGCTAGAAGTTTTCAAAAAGTACTTCTCTTGAGATCTTTTCTCGCCAAATTGTTCTCAGACATTTTTAAGGAACACACAAGATGACTGAATGTCCCAGTGAGGAAAATTTACTCCAAGGTTGTTATTAAAAAAGTTTAAGAATTTTAACCAAAGGTTACCATATTTGGGGCCAATACAGCATACCTTTAAGGCGACAAAGCCTATTCATTCTATTCATTGAAGCTATGAAAATTTGAGAGGTTGGGAACCACGTTACAAAATATATAGACAGGTAATATTATGGGAAAAAGAGAGATATAGTCATCGTTTCATATGTTTTGAAAAATATCTCTGTTTTTCTTCAGTATTACACGCAAGTCGTTTATCCACAAATGAAGACAATTCTTTTGCAATATAAAGATGCATTTTAAAAAAATAGAAAATGTGTCGAATTAGGGAGACATTTACCAGTTATTACAACAGGCCTTTAATATATTGTCTCACTTTTTGAGAGAAAGTCAAAATTAATATTTATATAAAAGGAACTTTAATATTTAGGAGAACATATGTGATGACGCCCCCACCCCCTCCCCCCATTGTGCACTCACTGGGATCCAGTGAAATTAGGCTTTTCTCTTGAAAAAACAATCATATTTGAAGTTTTAACAAGATGTTATATGAAGGGATTTTCATGAAGCGTCTGTTGTATATTGCTGTCCACACTTCAAACTGTCACACACTGTTGGTGCCTTGGAACAGTGCTTAACTTAATAAGATAACGACTTTACTTTTTATAAACATCTCTATCAAGTTTGTAAATAAATTTAAATGCCATTGACAGCTTCAGGAAAGAGATAATATCATTTTTCTCATATCCTGCAAAAACATTGAAAAAATTAATTTATGGATTGTGCATTATTTAAGCTAACATCAAGTCAGCCCAAAAATAACCCAATAAAACAACCCAATTAAAAGATGGAAATTTAAATTCAAATTTTTGAGAGGAAATTACCAATATTCTCATTTACCTATGACATCACATATCCATTTTTTTTTGCTTTCATAATCACTTCTTTGTTCCTCTTTTGAATTTTCAACAGGCATATATGTAACCATGACGACCAAGACCACGGATATCAATTCCCCCGTGGGCGATATACTCTTGAAGACACAGATATGTCATTCATGGAAAAAAAAAGCAATAAGTAAAAAAAATAGTTGAATTCAATTAAACCTTATAACTTTATGAAAACTGCACAAATCAACTCTCAGGAGCTCCTCTTAGTAGACACACGCCCTCAACCTCACACACATCAATCAAAGAGATGTCCCATTTGCAATATACACCAGTGAGGCTAGATTCTTTCTTTCGCCATATTATAGCATCGATTCATCCGATTGACAACTACGTTACTTTTAAGTTGTGATAATTAACGACTTGTTTAGTAATTTTAGGGCTAGAACGGGAATCGAGAGATTTTTTTGGTTTTCTCTGATCTCTTTACATGCTCTTTCAATATTTACATTTAACAGTGTCACTTTACTATAGAAAACAAGCAATGAATAACTTTGAAAGCTATAGGAACAAATCATCAAGTTACAATAACAAAGTTTATTTGTCTAAAGTATATCTTAACTGCTGAACTTCTTCATATTCACAGCAATTCTGGAATGCAATATTTAAAATGTGATGTGAGATGGTAACACTAAAGTCGCTTTCTCGACACTGATCCCCAGCAACAATTCTTTTCAAATGTGATAAACCGGTGGAAATTATGCGTCAAAACAGCTGGTTGTGATGAAACGTGATGAACCCCCCATCCCCCCCCACCCCCAAGAGATAAACCATTCTGAGACATTGAGGGAGTGTTAATTATCAACAGAAGGTGCTTTGATATAGCACAGCTATAAATGCATCTAGAAGTTTGACCCTAAGTATCCATCAACTTAACATTTTACTACAAATAGGAAAATGCTAATAGCAATATGTGCCACCTATATCCTGGTGACTCTTTCTGTATTCCTTGATGAGGGGAGGGGATAAAGCATGAGAAAGGGAGGGGTATGAGTTGGGGGGTGGACATCAGGTGAGGTCAAATTAGATCTCAGGACATTAGTCCTTAAAGACTTAAAAAAGGCATAGATGAGACATTTCTCTTACCTTGGCCAACATGACCTAAAGCTAATAACGTCTAACGACGCAATTCAAACATCTGGAAAAGGGGTTCAACGAACATATATGTTGGTTCCCATAATATGGATCGCCGGAGAAAACCCTAAATGCTATGATTGTCTACGAACCTGTCTGTGGGCCCAAACAACTGAGCCGAGTAACTTCCAGGAATTGCCTCTCCGGTCTAATCTAACCAGCCTCAATATCTGGATGAACCTAAGGCCGGGCAGGGCCGGTTTCATAAATTTAGCGTGGCTGCTGCCAACAATGATGATTAGTGAAGAAGCTGTCGCAACAACAATATCTGCAAGGGAGATGAATAAACCAAAAAGAATAGGGAGTAAGATAAAAAAAAGGGGGGTGAATTTCACAAATTTATGCCCCCCCAAAAAATACATCATTGTACAGTATATAAAGCGGGTTAATAGAATATTTTATGCCGGCCAGAATCAACAACATTTCTTAGAACTGGTTAGAACTATTGTTTTTTCAGTTTTTTTTTCAATTAATTATTTCTTCCTCTCCTTCTTCTTCTTTCTGTACAGGGAGTGGCCTACTTCACACAAGCCTACAAAGGTTTCGTTTAGGTCACTTCCTTTCACAACGATTAATGTATCGTAGATTTAAGGTCAATTTGTTTTTAATTAACATCTATTTATGACACTGTATGATTTATGTAGTTGTTGGAAAGAAACAAATAAATGAAATAAATGCAATGACATGAAATGAATGAAATGAATGAAATGGATGAAGTGGATGAAGAGGATGAAGTGAATGAAATGAATGAATGAAATGAATGAAATGCATGAAATGAATGAAATGAATGAATGAAGTGAATGAAATTAATGATTCGATATGATATGAATGAAATAAAATAAACTACACTTTATTGTGTCTTTCTACTTTAGTGATTATAACTCCAAGCTTGGCAATTTGGATCAACATTTGAAAGAATGAACGACAAGTGGCGCGGCAGATGATACAAATCTGAACTTAGATTTTAAACCAAAAAATGCAGAATCTTATATGGAAGGATCCATTCAACCAGGTCCCCCTCCCCAAGTTTTAATTTTAAAGTTTGAGTTAATCTTCAGAACGACTACGAGAATTTTTTATGAATAGAACAAAAGATCATCATGCTAACCGACTTTTCATTTTCTCTGACAATGATCTCTGAGTTGAAATTCAGATATCCCGGGGGTGGTGAGGGGGGTGGGGATGATAAATATCTTTTTAACAATCCACACTTGATCGAGCAGCAAGAGTTGGATTTATGCTTACATACTTTTCTATCATTCACAAAAAACAGCAAATGAGGCTGACAAAGCAAATGTAAATTGCTCAATGGGAGGGTTCTGTATCAACTGCCAATGCATTTACTGATGGGAAGGGTGGGGGGGGGGGAGGGAGGAAAGAGGAAGGATTAAAGGAATGAGAATAAAAGAGAAGTTGGTACCACAGGACATGCTCACATGGGGTAAAACAAGAATGTTTAATTTGCCTTTTGAAAATGGGACCCTGGAGGGTATAGAAGCAAAGATATATTAGAACCGGTCAGTATATATTTCCCTCCAGGAAGATAGTTCATCAGTAAAAGGCCACGAAGGGGGCAGCTGGGACCTCCAGACTATTAGTCTGCTTACTGATAGGAAGGGAACGGGGGGGGGGATCATTTTTCAGAGACACCTTCTCACCCAGCGTGGTGGTCACACCTATTCATTCTTGGATAGGGGGGGGGGGGACTTTTAACTAATTTTGAAGAGATAGAATAATTGACTTACCTAAAACGACCAGAGGTCTCCGAATGAACCTTAACCTTCCTGAGAAACCTTGATATCTGCTTCGGCAGCCTGCGGACCAGACTCTTAAAATGCATTCTGTACTTAGAACAAAAACTAACCCCACCTCCTGAGAAAGAGTAAACAAAAAACAAACAAAAGTATTAACGTTCCGTTTAGAAATGAAGGGGTTAAATTCTTAAACAGACCATTTTAATTAAGTTAAGAATAGAGATTTCATTTTCTTTTCATAAAGAGAGCTTTGTAATAAATCAAATAATAAATACGTCATTTATATAGTGCTAAATCACGAAAAGTATCAAAGTGCTCTACAGAAAACGATAAAAAGGAAATAAGTACAGTGAAAAAAAATAATAACCTAATAAAAATAATCCTAAAATACCAACACAAAAAACTAAAAAACAATAAGAGGTTATTAAAAAACAAAAAGAGGTTATTAAAATACCATAGGTTATATAAAAAATATATATATATACAAAAAAACAACAACTTCCATCCTAACGGCATATGTGCCCACAAATCCAAGCACCATTAGCAATCACATAGTCATGCAAGTTTCATGATCACTAATAATAATAAAAAAGTAGGAAAAAGATAATTTGCTGTATGCAATTGACAGATAATCCAAATTCTCATTGATTACTCAAAGTCTGTAATATTTTTCTTTTTTTTAACAGAATCTAGAAGGAAATTCTGTTAGTTTGATAAAATTACAAATTTTGTTAAAGTTTGTATTTCTCATGTTTGCTAATATATATTCTATTTCCTTCAGTTTATTCACAATTTCATTATACGAAATCTGTGGGTAGATAAATACAGAATGATTCATATTTATAAAATTGGAGATATTTATGAAAAGAGAATTTTTTATTATGTTACTATTCATATAAAAGCACTGGTAACACACAACTACACCTGTTGTGAATACTAATTTCTCTAATATTCGAAAAAAATCCATTTCACAGAATTAAGGTCATCAGTTATAATTTACAAGTTAAAAACTTTTACACAATAAATACAGATTATATCGGATGAGATATTAGACATAAGTTAGCCTGGGTATATCTTACTGAGCCTAAAGGTTACCTCACTTAATTTTCCTCTTTTTGGTTTCCCGAAAGGGAAAACTATGGAGTCACTCTTACAGACCTTGCAAAATAGTGAGTGGACCGCGGATTGCAAAATCCGCAGTGACCATAACCCTGATCGCAAAGTCGGTAATTACTATTACCGTTTGATTCGTCAGAGGGCGGAATACGTAAACGTTGTACTCAAAGCCAAAGCCAATTAATTAGGTCACACATCCCGATTCTATGCATTCTAAAACCTTCAACATCCCCCCTCGTTCCCTTTCGGGGAAAACGTCTTCATACTGGAGTTTTGATCCTCCCCTTACGTATATTAGGCAAAGGTTAAATGCTAAATATGACCAGAAAATGATTGAATTGTTCCCACAAAGAAACATTTACATCTTCATTATAATCAGAGTGGATAGTAGGTCAGAGGAAAGTTAATAAAATTCTTGACACGGAGAACAACTCTGGTTGTTTATAAGTAACGAAGGTGAGATGATAAACTGTACGTCACCCGTCCTGGTCCCCCACACCTGTTTTAATTTCTGTGAACAGACGATTTCAATGTTTAGTGAGATTGAAGAGTGAAAAATTTCATCATTCAAAGTCACTTTTTTCCTTTTCAAGTGTAATACTCGAGTTCGAGTTTCCATCGATTTGAAGTGGTAACCATGGATTTTTTTCCCCCCTCCCTCTTCTTCTTTTTTTCGAACTTACCAGCGTAAAAACGATTCGATTACATGTCTGAACCACATAATCATTTTTAACGGTAACTAACACACTCAGCACAAGGCACGTAAAGAGAACAAGAAATCTGTAAAGATAAGAAAGAGAAGAGAAGAGAAACGGTAAATCAATCGGCTTCAAAAACAAGTCATTCAGAACGATCAGGGATGATGTCAAAACTTCCCAACAATGGAGAGAGAATAATAGTTAAACTGGTCATGTCAATCGTTCAAAACAATTGAAAGAACAATAGAGAATTGTCAAACTTAATAATAACAATAGATATATAACAATATGTTGAAATGGTGTCAATCTTCGAAAACGTGTGATAAGAACAAATAGGGATAATGTCAAACTTCTCAACAATGGAGAGAGAATAATAGTTAAACTGGTAATGTCAATCTTCAAAACAATTGAAAGAACAATAGAGATTGTCAAACTTCATAACAAAAGATATAGAACAATAAGTTGAAATGGTATAAATCATCGAAATAATGTAATTAGAAAGAGAGGGATAATGGCAAACTTCTCAACAATGGAGAGAGAATAATAGTTAAACTGGTCATGTCAATCGTTCAAAACAATTGAAAAAACAATAGCCATTGTAGAACTTCATAATAACAATAGATATAGTGCAATAATAAGTTGAAATGGTGTCAATCTTTGAAAACGTGTGATTAGAAAGAATAGAGATACTGTCAAACTTCCCAACAATGGAGGGAGAATAATAGTTAAACTGGTAATGTCAAGCGTTCAAAACAATTGAAAAAACAATAGAGATTGTCAAACTTCATAATAACAATAGATATAGAACAATAGTAAGTTGAAATGGTGTCAATCTTTGAAAACGTGTGATTAGAAAGAATAGGGATAGTCTCAAACTTCTCAACAATGGAGAGAGTAAAATAGTTAAACTGGTAATGTCAATCGTTCAAAACAATTGAAATTGATTGTCAAACTTCATAATAACAGATAAAGAATGGGGGGGGGGGGCAGGTATTACAAATAATTTGGTACAATTTTATGTTCACATGCCTGTGTATTTTGCGACACCAGCCATCTCTGTCATATGATCATAAATTGGTTTTATGAATAGCATTCTATTTGCTATGGCCTTGTTTGTTATGATATGAATATATCACCACATCTAGGCTATTCAAACAATCAGACACTAATATATCATAGGCAGAGGGTCGGCGAAAAAATGGCTCTCCTGAAAGAACTTCATCTTCGACTGATGAAAATAGAACAATTGTGCTAACCATCCCTGACAAAGTTGCATGCAGTTCATTGTATTGCTTTTTTCGGGATATTTGATAGTGGAAATTATCGCAGCTTAATAATGTACCATGAGTGAATATTTGAACCAAACAGGTGTGATGCCACAGTTGCAGGCTGAGGGCAAAATGTCTTTGTTGTTTTCAACCTTGGATTGGACAGGGTTCCAAGTTTACTTTTAAAAGTGATGTGAAGTTATCAATACCCTGCAATGACTGTAGCATGTTTATGCATATGTTGTTAATGCATCCCAATTTTTTATTAAAGAAAATCAAAAAAAGATAAAAAATGAAAATTAAGAAATAAATTAATTTTCCTTTGGACTATCCTTTGAAGAAAGGACTCAAGGTAAAAGCTATTGCAAAACACACCCACCTGACTGTGTTTTTATGATCTTTTGTCATCCAAAAAGGAGAATGCCTTGAACAAGTCTAACTCTTGACAACCACAACTATTTAATTAGATTGTAGCGATGCTTTGTCACGAGCAAACAACGTTAAAAGGATTTAATTGACTTACTGGGGGTTGTTTGATTCTAAAAACACATGTAAATTTACTTATGATTAAAATCTCTTTTATTTTCTTGTATAATAAACAAAAGTTTTTTTTTGTGATGAATAATTTAATACTGAAATCCTATACTAGCTTAATCGTTCAAACTCAATAACACATATATGTTGGCAATATGTTGGCATATATTACAGAAATTGGATATCACATGAACGACATTAAATCTTTCAATTCACATAACTATTTTTTCTTTTTTTTCACAGGTTAACACACAAAAAAAGTCGAGATAGAGTGTTTCGTGCATATCAATTCCTTTTCACTCTTTCCTGTGAAGCAATATGAGCTAACATGAGCAAAACACTTGAGCTTTCTATGGTTTCGCTATAAAGGAAAAAAAGGTTTGTTAAATAATTATCGGTCCAATGAACTTTTTCTCACATTCAAAGACTCATGCTTATAACTTGACTGAAAGGGGAGGGGTTATAAGAGAAAGATTTATCCTATCCAATAAAGTAGTAGACTGCCCTATTCAATTTGCACACAATGAAATATGCTCATGCAGGGATGTGCTCAGGAATATTTGAGTACCAGTGGATTTGTGCGGTAATGTGATCCACCTCCTCCTGGGGGGAAGGGGCTTCCCCGTCCTACTTGAAAAAAGTTTTGCAAATGAAAGTATACTTAAATGGCAAATGGTGCCAATTTTGACCTATTCTGGAGCTAACTTTTGTACCAAGTGTTTCACTCATATTTTTGGTAATGATAAAATTTGTCAAAGTTATCATCAAAAATAGTGCCGGGTAGAAATTAAAATACTGTGTGCGCTTGGCGGCATTCAGAACTGCCAAGTGCAGCCCCTCCGCCCCCCTCGGCGTGATGGTACTGCCAATTTTAGAGTACAGGTTTCAAAAGCATTGCTCCTCTCTTCAATGGTGACTATGACTTGATTTCCTCTTCCATAAAATGTTACAATGATTCTAATTGGTTGAAATTTTGCCACCGGACAAGACGTTGGCCAATCAGCAGTTCTTTTAGATTTGCTTGAAGAAAAATCACTCCAAATCATATCAGTGTAAGGGATTTATCACACTATGACAGTGCAGTGTCTGGTAACTTCTACTCAACCCAGGTTTTACGTATAAGCAGCTATAAATCATTTTATCAGATCTAATTACTGATAAACTGTCATATTTTTGGGCGAGTTAATTGTGCAAATTTGTGTCACAATGAAGTAGTTAAAATTCTGCAATTGCTATAGTGACATTATAAGTATACACTTGTTGAACACTGGTACAAGAAATAGTTAGAGAAGCGCTTTAATAGTGACCATGTTATGATGAGAAACACATGACAGGGAAAAAATGTAGAAAGAAAAATGCATACTCGGTATACACTTTCAGTATCATTGCTGTGTGACCCTTCCATCCCTCCCTGTTATCCCCCTCGTTTTATATAATCTTATAAATTCTCTCGGACCAAACCTCGCAAAATTCCCTCTACTATTCTTCTCGATCATAATTCGCTCATTGGAGGTTATATCCTCATCTCAAATATTATACATTACTATCTGTAATTTGTTTGTATACTTCTGCGATATTCTTCACATACACAGTCAAGCTAGGCGAGCGAGCACTTGGCGACGTGTTTCGTGCTCGGTTGTGTTCGGGGTTTTACCTTTCACTCTCATGAATGAAGTACCTACAACCGTGCCGTAAGACTCGGCTATTATTTCTAGGTGATCCTCCTTATAAACGGCTTGATTTACCAACTCCTACACCTCAGTGTACAAAGCCTCGTGCATCCACTTTGTCACATTAAAAGCCCAGCGGTCGGCGATAAACCGTAATCGCCCACCGCTGAGAGAATCATTTGTATCACGTTGTGAAAGAATGTGTGAAGTCAAGGACCTTTTTCTTTCTTTCTTTCTCGATTCCAGGTTGTTACAGGATGAAAAATTTGAAAGTGAAATTAGGTCCGTTCGAGAGCTCTCGAAAATCATTGGGTTGTTGAGAGCGGAGAGGCTGGCCGAGGGGGTTCCCAGGAGGCATCGTCAGTCTCGTGTTCACCCACCACCTTATCATCTATGAATGCGCTTTACATCGTCGAACGTTTTTCGCAAGTGTGGACTTAAGTAAGAGATATGTTGCACCAGGCCTTGTTTTTTTTGCCGTCATTGATTTTTGATCTCGGAGATGTGATCGAAGGAGAAATTCGTTCAATCAGTTTTTACATTTCAGACCTGGCAGAGTCTTTGACATTTTTTGCGTTACTGAAAACTGTATATTGGTTAAGCTATAGTTTGTGAACACTTTAATAAATACCGGATATTACAAAGCAGCGTTGTTTATAGCTGATGATAACAAAAGAACCTTCAAATGAAGAAGAAAATGAGAGGAAAATTAATGCAATTTTACTTCTTTACATGTGAGTAATATTTATATAACATTATGTGTGTGGGGGTGGGTGAGAAAATTCCTGTTTAGTAGATTCACACTGAGATCCCATTGAGCAAATATTTACAATTAAAAAAAGATTTATTTTAATGAAAACTATCTAGGAGTTTTGTCTTCCTCGAATCAAATGAAATTTTACTTTCTGAGATGAAATCGATAGTTTTTGGTATTAGAAAATTGTCACAAACTGGCCGACGAAGGACAAAATACTTTCTTGGAAGAAGGTGGCAGTATTCCATAATTAAAAATTAACAAACGGTCGTGCATGACTACATGCACATCAGAAGAACATGCTTTATAATTTGCAGTCGGCGAATCCACTAATTCTTGACATTTTCAAGAAGATAACCTTATAAAGACTCTAACAATGCAGATGAAATAGTTTTCATATTTGCTAGATCAAGGTGTCATAATACCATACAGAATATATTTAATTTAGCCACCTTGTCAAAGAGAAAAGCTGCAGCGGCTGCAATATCTTGCTCAGCTAGGATGAATCAATATCAAACAATAGGGATTGTCTCTGAACACCTTCAGTGTCTATTGTGTGAAACTGTACAGCACAATAGACTATGAAAGCTGCAGCAGCTGCAATATCTTGCTCAGCTAAGATGAATCAATATCAAACAATAGGGATTGTCTCTAAACACCTGCAGTTCCTATTGTGTGAGACTGTGAAGTACAATGGATCATGACAATGGATAATGAATCAATGAAGCACCATCACACTTCAATATTACTTTTACATTTAACTTGAAAGACAAGGAGAATTTAATTCACTGCAAAATCATCTTGAAAAACTTTCAATCAACTATTAATTTACAGATGCTGTTGAGATAATTTCTAGCCTCATTATTCATCAACCCCTCCCCTCTCCCCCCCCCCTCCCCCAATTCAGGGCAAGATATGTATTCCATATCCTCTACCAGATGTAACTCTTGTTTATATTACAAAAACAGAGTGTACTTTTATCTGACTAATTTAAACAGTCAAACAGGGCTCTTTATTTGATAAACATTAATTTAATCCACGGGCATATAGGAGACAGCCATTGGAGACAAACCAAACAAAACTAGCATGTATGTCCATCTATCTTAATCTTTTATATATTGCTGAACCAGTGTGTACCTTTTGATCTGACTAAGTTAACCAGTCAACCCATCTCTTTATTTGATAAACATTATTAATTAAACATTGATTGGTCCAGGCAATTATGAGTTGTCATGACGATGCAAACAAAAGCTGCTGGTACTCTCCGACTCTTTTTGGTAAAAAAATAATGTTTCTGTTTTCTATTACTTTTTTCGGACATGTTTCTGACATATCTTAATATTTATATTTTTCAAATTATTATTAAAATATACAGAGTCAAGTTTAATAAAGCAAGTCATATTATTTTGGGAGCTCAGTAGGGAGAAATAAAAAAAATTCCACCAGACCTTAGCAAAAGAGATGACGATCTTAACAAACTTGAATACGTTCACAAAGACAACAGAATTAGTAATGTAGTATTTAATCCGTGGATATATCGTTGCACTACTCAGAAGAGAAAGATGGCCGACACAAATGGTTAAAAAAAAATACATTAACCTACTTTTAACAAATGACTTGCCACTCTCTCACCTTCTCATCCCTCAGTATATAAACTTATCACTATGGATCACAGCCTCTTTTTTGGGATTAAATGAAGCACTAAATTCACGAATTGTCTGAAATTTGAGAAAGTATAAGAAAGCCGCTGGCTGGCAAAAAAATGTGAAGGTATCGAAAAAAGATTTGAAGAAATTAACAGGAAATTTAGAGAGCAATTGGCTAACTGTGGATCATATTATCTCAAAAGTGACTTGATCGATTTCAATAATTGCATTTGGGGGGAGGGGAGGGGGTCTTTCCTTTTCTTCTTAGTTCTGGGGGGCCAGTAATAGCTAAGACAACTTTTGAAAATGGGTGAAATTTTTTCCAACCCTGGTACCGTCCCTCCGTATTCACTCAATTAGTGACCTCGATTTTCCTAGAACGCATATTCATGAGGATCAGTCACTTAGTTTTAAGACTGTTAGCATCCGCGAAACGGGAACGTTTAACGAAGTAGCGATGGATATATTCTCACTTTAACCTATAACTTAATACAATGAATTTGTAGGGGCCCTTTATCTAGGCAGTTAGAATATATGTTATAAATAGCAAGGCTAATTTCTGTTGGAAGGAAGGAAGAAGGGGGAGGGAGGGGGAATTTAAGGGGCGAGGGTCGGCCGGGCAACAGAGAGGAGTATAGATTGGGTGCTGCTTCAATCAATCAGCTACTGACCTCAAGATTCCAAGTAACTTATTCATAAAGGCCTTTTAATTATTTAAAAACAATGCTTACAAACAGGAACGAATCGGAAGTTAGCAGCTGGAAAAAGAAAATTAAGAGTTTTTCTCTGAGATTTAAATTATCTTCTGCGTCTTAGGTGAAAGACAAAAACAAAACTATTCTCCAATATTTTTCAAAAGAAACATTAATTGCTAACCTCTAAGCAAGATATACGTAAATGTAGTTGGATGTTGCATAATGCCTGCTTGCTTGTGTAAGTGGATTAACACATTGCTAGCATAGTGATAAGTAAACCTAAAGCATTTCCCTGTAAAAATGGCCTAATATATTTGGCAGAAAAATTATGACCTTTTCCCATAATTGACCTTTTGCATTCAGGGATTAATCATATTTAATGTCTTTTTTTGAAGGGGGTAGGGGGGCGGGGGGAGGGAAAGACTGACATATTTCAATTAACCTAATTTCCCAAAAGTAACATGTGATATGTTCTTATATAACTGTGACCCCATCCCCATCCTGCATCCTAACTCCATCCACTTTCTTAAAGAAAATGCCATTTTCACGGGCTGTTAATGAGGAACTAATCGCTTACAGCAGAAAACAGTGTTATAGTTAATTTATTATCCCATCTGAACCACCCCTTTATCATCCCCACTAGTTTGCACAGCTTCTCCATTAAAGAGCTTTAAATCAATCCTTAAAATCCAAGACTTACTTCATAACAGATTATCTGTTGGAAAACATTTCATTGAAATTTCAACAAAAAAAAAAAAAATTGACAGCTAAATTATGAAAGGTAGATCAACGACAGGAATTTATGAAGCAAATTTCTTCTGTGATTTATACAGTGACTTTCTGTCCCAGGGATTAGGTTTAAACTACCCACAACTGTTAGATGGTATATGTAACCATGGAAACAGCATGCCAAGATATCATTAATCAATGAAGGAGATTATGAAATAAAAAGTCCAGATATATAGTTTAAAGACAGCACTGTGTAATCGGTCTCCCATTTTATGGCAGTTTTTTTAACCAAACATGAATATCTTGCAATTGATAAACTCATCATTTAATAATGACAAACTGCCGATATATTTTGTCCCAAAAATTAACATTTCTTTTTTCTTTATATCAAAGAATTGAGATTCCATTCCATTTTCAAAATGTCTGCCTACTACATGCCATTTCCAATTACTATTTAAATCACGCAAAAAAAAATTAAAATATTGACAATGTATCGACCTTTTCATCTCAATTTTGGATGTATGACTCGACTGCGTGTGGTCGATAAGATATCGACTTGCAATAACGTCGGAAAATATGCGGATGCTGTTGCAAGGAAAATGTTGGAAATTTACCAAAAGTCAACGTCAAACAGGTCAGTTTGGTCACAAGGGACTGTTAAGGATGATGGAAAACAAAATTCGCTGGGATTTTCATTTCCGTGAAGATGATGTCACAAATATTTCCTGCATGGTCTCGGCCAATTAAATAACAGAAGGGCAACGACACGTTCGCACTCTTCGTATCGGACATCTGTTGAACGTCGGTAATCAGAACTGTCTCCTCGTTTTGTTCACGATCGAGAAAGAGAACAGCATAATGATATGGACGTTGAATTTATCGACGTCAGTTTGATGTAGTTATCGTGATTTCTGGGGTAAATTTTTATGAGACTATTGAGATATATACTGAAATGTCATAACAATGGTATTTGACATTTGCTAGACTTTCTGTCCATGAGTCCAAATAATGAAGACATTTTTGAAGTTTTTGTACAAGAATAATTTCTTCTTCATGTCGTTTTGATGCTTGTGATTATAAGACTAACATCAACGTGTGTCTTAGAGAAGATATTTCTTGATCCAAAAGGAGGTATAAGTTACTCGTTAATGTAATTAAAATTTAATTAAATTTTGATGACAGTTACGAGATTGTTGGGCTGCGATTTGGATGTTTGGATTTGTATATTCACGAGCATTGCACATGTATGTAAAAAGGTGCACAAAGATTACCTTGAAAGTGTGTTTTCATCAATGTCAATTTCAAGGGGGAAGGGAGGAGTGGGCAGTGGGTGGGGGTCTAAGAGGGGATGTTTTGATTAAGTTTATTCCTGTTGTATTAGTTTTGTGCTTTAATATTACTAATGTGCTAGGTAATTGCCTTCAAAAAGAATGTCGATATTTTTAAAAAATTGAGGGTAAATTGTCACAATTAATGCTTTATAATTGAAACATCTTGAAAATTTCTTTTACTTCCAGATAAGGATAAGACTGAACCGATAAACATTTAACACTCTTTCAAAACAAAATTATTTCCAGAATTACATTACTAATGTCAATTAAAACTCAACCTTTTCATCTGTTAAATATGAAAACATATTTTTGCATTTTGTAGACTTACAGATGTTTTAAAAGAAAAAACTTTTTATTAATCTTAAGAAAACAGAATGCCAACTTGATACTTTATACTTTGACGAAAAGCGACTAAATTCTCGCGTGAAACGACAGACGACGATTCAAATGTTTATTAGTAATTAATGAACATTTTTATAATGCTTTTTCATATTTACGGGAATTATTTACAGCAATTTTCCTGAATTACAGTATAAAAGGCAAGGTAAGATGAGAAAATAACTAAAGCCAGGCAAGGAATTAACCTCAAACTTACAAACTCAGGTTCCTCGAAATTAATTCATTTATTTGTTTTATTGCCAATTGTGTACAATGGGAAAGGAAGTCTCCTATGAAGTCTTAAAAAGACTTAACAAGGTAGGAGACTCCCTGGAAGCAAAGAAAAGAAAAATGTACAAATATAAGCAATACAGTATATACGTAAGGATTAAATATACAGTAATAATATCCTAATGATGCTGAGATGGATACATGAATAGATTATATAATACTAGTACGAGTTAATAAATTCCTTTTTCAAATATCTGGTGAATTTGGGTTTGAAGTTATAGACTTCAACATTTTTGAAATCATCTCTCTTTGTTGTGAACTCCTTATTAACATTTTGGCCAGGTAACCATTTCTTCCCAAGAAGGAGAATTCTACATGTTTTAACGTCATTTCCTTTTTACTTTTTGTGAACAGAAAGAAAAGAATGTGTAAAAGTAAGTTGGCCTGACGTTTCGATCCTAGCAGGATCTTCTTCAAAGGTAAATGAAAGGAAACAGTTACCACCCACCACTCCTCTTCTCATATCCACCCTTTTTTCTCCAGTTTATTCCCTACCCCCTTCCCTTAATCCTCTCTTTGTCCCTCCACTGTTTATCTCCTACCTCTCCTCTTCCCCTGTTGGTTTCTTTCTTTCTTCTCTCCATCCATTGTCTACTAATCCCCTTATATCTCTCTCTTTGTGTTCACCATGCTCATTAACCTGTCTGTATTCTGTGCGTGTTTTTGTCCCTTCTGTTACTGTTACTTGTCATTTAGCCTTTGAAGAAGATCCTGCTAGGATCGAAACGTCAGGCCAACTTACTTTTACACATTCTCCTACACAGGCTCTCTAGTGGATAAGCAGTTTGCTAACAGTTTTATTTTATTTTGATTTCAGAAAGAAAAGAAACAGGGTAGAAGAAACCTTCCAAGCAGACCTATATTTCAGAACTTTGTCCTTTTCGCGACTCTGATCAATTCTGTCACATTTCGGAGTTATCAATCTTTCCGAGCAATTTACCCAAATCTAATCAAACCGGATGAAAACGTTGACCAATTGACAACCCTTTAATCCTCCCAAGTTGGGTACCGAGAATTTTTTCCCGAAAACACGGTTTTCGTACGGAGCCCTTTGAAACTGTCGCAAATGATTACCGTTCCTATCAAAACTTCACTTTAGCTGTACCACCATTAAAGCTTTCTATAATATGGCTAAAGGGAAGGGAACGAAAGAAAGAAAAAGAAAGTAAAAATAAATTACTTCTAGGTTACTTCACTCAACAACTGAAACTGACAAACCTGGATCTGGAGAAATCACATTTAATTCAATTTACTGAACAAGGAAGGCAGTTGGGAGGATAAGGGAGAAAAATAAATTCGAATTTGGAGGCTGGGATAATAAGCATATGAATTGTGGTTATCCCCAAAACCTATTTTAGCAGATCATAAATATCATTTAAATTATGTATGATTATTATTATAGTTTATGGTATTATTTCCATCACATCATAATCTCAGCTATCGTGTCCAATGCTCCGTGAAAAATGGCTCTTTGAGATATCCTGCCATTGTCTGTACACAATAATTTTGAGCACACAGGCTGATGTACAAAAAATGGCCTACCGATGAAAGGGGGAGGGGGTGGGGGTTGGTACAGCCTTGGTTACTCGGCCAGTGACACATGAGGTCTAGGAACAAACTTTGAGGGTCAGTGGGACAATTGTAACTTCATGTCAGGCTGGATCCCAGACTGAGCATTCTTGTACCACAAATGCCATGAGTATTTGAATGTTTTCCAATAAAATGGCACTATTTTTTGGTTACAACTTTTTTTCTTTTTCTTAATCAAAGTCAAGCCACACTTTCGAAATAACAAATGACACATTTTAATTACAAATATGGATAGAGATTACTTTTCATTAACAACTTGGGAAAACAGGGGGTGGGGGAGGGCAGGGATTTGTAGGGAAGCACCAGGGGTTCCCTTCTGAACGCATCCCCTCACTTAATATCACAAGGATGACATCTGTACACATTTATGACACTTGGTTACATATTGCATAATTTTTTATAAAATGTGTAAGAGTTATGCTTTAATCTTTCCCTGATTCGAACTGAAGCGTACTGAATGTCATGTACAAATATTTTACTCTGGCATTTTTAGGTGCAGGCCATCTATATCGCCATTTTATATGGTTCTTCGTTAATGTACAACCAATCAGGCCCTATCTTCTTCACCTGTACGAACGACTCCAGCCAATTCTCCATTCTAAAATTCTTCAAACTGATATTGTGGGTATATGAGTTCTACACTACTATACTACATACAGTTACTACTACTAATATTAATTAATATTCATATTCCATATTATTAATTATTATGATTAATTAATACTAATTTACAGACATACCTCCACACCCTGTAATAAATTTGATTTTTATCTCATTATCTGGATGTGCTCTCCAAAATTTCAGAAGTGTGAAAAAATGAAAAAAAAATGAAAAAAATACGAAAGAATAAGGACAGAGAAATAAAACAAAAAATTGTTTTGTTTTTCTTTGTTTTTTGGTGCCGTCTCCCTGAGGCGATGAATAAATGTCAGGGGGAACAAAACGGGGAGGAATTTTTTTTTAAACTCGGGATGAGGAAATGAATGTTTCAACGACAATGCATGTACGGGCGATATTTCTATATTTGTACAGATACTTCACTCTTCTGGATGAAAGACAAGACAAATGCAGAAAATGTGGGGAGTAATAGACTAGGATATCCAAAGGGAAAAGGTAGCAACAGCGATCTCCGAAGCACTTAGAAAGGGCCGGTGCTCCATTATCAACAATAATGTTTAGTTTTGCGCATCATCAGTTCTCGACCAATATTTTGCTTTTGGCTATATATATATATATCTTCTCTTAAATTTTTGTGTTTGGAAAAAGCTTGAAGAACTACTTGAGGGGGAAAATATGATCCGAATGATGGCAAACAGTTCAGTCCTAGCTTTCTTTCTTTCTTCTAAAGCTATAAAAATCAAGAATTATCATATTTCCTATTTTTTTTCATTTTCTTCCAGAAATTCCCTTCCCGAGTTTGAATGACGTTTCCCCTGAGCTGTTGAGAGAGTCCTGTACATTATCATGATACCTAATAAGGTAGAAATAATTGTTCCTGATATATTTATTTATATTAATATCGTTTGAAATGTAAGTATGCAAGACCGAGGGCTCATGCATGCAACAATTAGCAAGCAGCAAGTTTGTGGCAAACATGGATGAAGCAAGCAAGCAACAACATGTGTTGTATCCCTGCATGTCTGTAGCTTAATAAGCAGCACACATGTAACAAGTTGCATGTAGCAAGTATAAGCACAGTAAATACAAGCAGTACAGGTGTAGTAATTTTACCATGCATGTAGCAATTAGGTGGTAAGATATATAGTAATTCCAAGCAGTACACAAGTTAAGCACTGACATATGCATGCAGCAAGCAAATTGCAGTAAATATTCAGCAGGCATGCAGAAAGCATACGGCAAGCATGCAGCAAACATGCAGTAAGCATGCAGCAAGCAATTGCAGTAAACATTCCCCAGGCATGCACTAAACATGCAGCAAGCATGCCGCAAACATGCAGTAAGCATGCAGCAAGCATGCGGTAAACACGCAGTAAGCATGCAGCAAACATGCAGTAAGCATGCAGCAAGCATGCAGTAAACATGCAGCAAGCATGTAGCAAGCAAGCATTCAGTAAACATGCAGCAAGCAATTGTAGTAAACATGCAGCAAGCATGCAGTAAACATGCAGCAACAAATGTATAGTAACTTTAACATACATGTGAGCAAGCAATAGATACCTCCGGCCAGTAAACATGCAGCAAGCATGCAGTAAACATGCAACAAGCAATTGCATGTTGTGCATCAGTGCAATTATGATAAGCAACCCATAAACATGCAGCGAGCAAACAGCCAAGTGTATTATGGTAAACATGTAACAGGCATTCAGCAAGCACCTATAAATCAAGTGCAGTATATTTGTTGTAATTATTCTTGATAAGTGTCTAGTAAAGTGTCTCATTTCTTCTGTTCAGAGACAGAATTAATTCCTCTCTATACACGTCATACAGCTTGTCAGTACTTTTGCTACAATATAAAAGTGGTTGGGCTTTTATTATGATCATGATCAATTCCAAGGTAGTTTCACAGTGGATTAGAATATTTTGACAGCTGCATTGACAAGTATAAGAAGAATTGTACATATTTACAAACTCAAGTTTAGCATACATTAAGCAGGATTCGAGATGCATGTTGAATCCAGAGGCAGGCGTCACCTTCGGAGATGACAGCCTGTCATCTCGTTGATAATATTCACAGGAGCAATCGGACAATAAAGTTATCGAATGACTGACAGAGTGAGGGAATGTTAAAAACCATAGCTGTCCGTTATAGAAGATGATATGGGAAGCTCTTAATTTGTCGACTTTATGAGCATAATTTCCGTGCTGTTATCGCTGTCTAATTTTAAGAAACCGCGACATGACGGGATCTATAAACGGAGAACGCCGGAAAGCATGCAGGACGCGTCAGATTAAACCGCCAAATTTATGACAGGATCGATCTACGGAATTTGTTGTAGCATTTTGGAGGGAAAAGGAGCGAATACATTACGCGACATTGACTACGATATGTAACAACTTAGCATTATGTAACAACTTAGCAGCATAGATACCATTAATGTGTATTAGACCAAATATATATATATATATCATACACAAAGGTTTTTCAGGGGATGCAGAAAAATTTACAAAGGAAAAAAAGGGAAGGGAAAGATATTATAACATAGTCAGGAGATACGGAATTCAAGATGCACCATCGAGCAAAATTTTGTTATCTGCGGAGTTCAGAATGTCAATCCAGGCACGGATCCGTTGCGCATGGATGGGGGGTTGGGATAGAGGGGATAGGTGGGGGTTCTTCCACTCATACAAAAAAAAATTCAACAGTAGTTATCAGGAAAAACCCTTATTCTTTTAAGATCAAATTAAAAGACCTAATTAGTCTTAAATATACCTCAAAGTGCACAAAGATTTGATGTCTACTTTTCATTTTTTTCAGGCCAGGGATAAACCCCAGACCCGCCTACAGTGGTACGGCCTTTGAAGAGAGTCAGAACAATACAGTGCCTCCTGTACACAATCATGGATCTGCCCCTCGAAGTCTGTATTGTTGCAACAATTAGCAAGCAAGGCTTTGTCAAATTATTAATTTTATAAAGCAGCAGGAAAGTGCTTAAATATGACTTTTTTTAAACTGATTTGGGATTTTTCTTCTCTTTGGGAGGGGGAGGGGTGAGTGGAAGGAGGGGAAGGTGGGGGGGGGGGCTTCTGATCAGTCTTGATACTTAAATCTCTAAGCCTATATACCTACCTACAACAATGCAGTTCACTGGAATGTCATGCAATTATATGTTGTGGATATGGAAAATATATTGAGTGGTTTCACTTTAACTTTATCAATAAATTTTCTCTTCAACTGAATAGTAGCTCGATCCCCAGAATCATCTCATCAATGTGAATATTATTGAATTGGTTGCATCACTTTTGAGTCACTTTCAGTTTCTCTACAACACAGTTAGAGTGTTCTACCAACTTGAAGTTACCTGAAGTAGCAATGCAGCTACCTCAGAAATGTCATGCTATACTTGCATCACTTTGAGTTTTTCTACAACACAGTTAGAGTGTTCTACCAACTTGAAGTTACCTGAAGTAGCAATGCAGCTACCCCAGAAATGTCATGTCGTACTTCCATCACTTTCAGTTTTCTACAACACAGCTAGAGTGTTCTACCAACTTGAAGTTACCTGAAGTAACAATGCAGCTACCCCAGAAATGTCATGTCGTACTTGCATCACTTTGAGTCACTTTGAGTTTCTCTACAACACAGCTAGAGTGTTCCACCAACTTGAAGTTAGTTTGAGTAGCAATGCAGCTACAGTACCCCATAAATGTCACATATGTCGTACTTGCATCACTTTGATTCTCTTTCAGTTTTTTTACAACACAGCTAGAGTGTACATTTTGCCACATTGAAGTCTACTTTAGGGAGTGTTAGCTCATTGTTTTACGCCGATGCCTTTCAATCATAGGGTCCCGAGTTTGAGTCACTCCAAGGTTAATGTATGTCAGCCAGTTACAGAGTTGGCAATTGACAATTCATAATCTAATCATGGACGTGAAAATATGAATCTAAGACTGACTTCGGTCAGCTTGGGGCTTTGATAAGCCAATGATGGCTTCTTCGCGAGTTCCTGCTTGCAGGAGGATCTAATATACATACATACAATACTTATAGTATCAGTGGTTGTGTGATGTGTAGTTATAACTGTTAGGGATAGTAAAGCATTGTGTAAGAGCTATTTGGTGATTTAGGGATTAAAACTTGCTGCTCACTTTTTTAACGTTCAAAGAGATCTCACTGTCGAGAAACGAAATCTCTCGATTCATACAAAAGTTTGCCGGCTACTTTCATATTTATCGGAACATAAAATCTATTGCTCCCTTCTAACAAAGATGAGTTTCGCCTGTTACTATTTTGATCGAGAAACTTTGAGCAAAAATGTCATCTTAGTAAGAAGAAGCCCGACTGCAGCTAGCTCATTTGTTCCATCTTGTCAATTCTAAAAATGACATAAAATTGATCAATATCATTAAAATTCCCGGGAGCTCCCAAAGATGTTAATCTTTCGTTTCCGACAGATGGACATATCATTCCTTCTTCCAAAACTTTCTATCTCTCTCTCTTTCTCAAGCAAAAAACCACAAAAAAAAGACCACATCCAAGATGTTCATCATTTCATAAATTTCTGTCTGTTTCTCTGTTTTGTCAAGAATCTTTATAATCTGATTTTAAAAGGCTCCTCGGGTGAAATGAATTTTTTCGCCCAATTTTGTCTTGTATTTTTGCTGGCTGGAGTTTGAGGCGAAATTTTAAGAGAAGAAGAAGAATATTGACAAGGGAAATCCGAGATAGGTATGAACATAGACAGGTATATGCGACTTGAAATCTAAATATATATGTATGATGTAATTTTTCATTGGAGTAAAATGTACTTAGTTTGGTAAGATTGATTTTGCCGGGAGGAAAGTTACAACTTTAACTGATAAAAGCATTTTACGACTCTGCCGAGGGTATCCCATTTAACAACTCCGAGCTGTGGTAGCGTATTTTATTACTAAAGCATTATAAATCTAAACCTCACATAAAGCTTTGCAGAGACTCATGTTAAACTAGAGTTCATTGCAGGGAACATTGAAACAAAACAACCAAAAAAACATTTCAAAACTTATTTGACGATTGCAAAAATCAGCGTGAGGGTTCGGTAAAAATAAATCTGAGTGATTGACCAGCGTTCTTCATTTCTGTCAAAGATTTTGGCCGGGGAATTCGGTGAAATATGTTTGTTCCTTGCATTAAACATGAATGTACCCACTGGCTCGGTTAAATTACATACTTGCCTCAAAATTTGGGAGGAAAAAAGGGTTCTTCGGAAGAAAAATAACAAGGGGCCAATTTTTCTTTACTTTTCAGTGTATTTGCGATCATTAACCAGGTTCGATACATAACCAGGTCCGATACATAACCAGGTTCAATACGTAACCAGGTCGACTACGTCACCAGTTATGACACATAACCAGGTGCTTTTAAATGTTATCCTGCGAATCTCATCTTTCTAACATCGAAGTCATGGATTCAAATCACATTAAACTATATATATGTAGAAGCATATAAATAGCAAAAGGAAAAAAACCCAAAATCAAACGAGTAAAAGGTTGATATCATCTAGGAAATGAGCATGAAGTTTAAAAGTAGCAAAAGCAAACGGGGCTTTATAATCGAGCGGATTCTTCTTTGAATTTTAAAATGACGTCTCAGGAAAATTAGGACGAGACCTGTTTGAATTTGTTGATGAATCATCTTGCCATCGCTTAAGCTGCAGATTTCTGCTAGATAAGACGAAAAATAAATCACATTAAATCTACGATATTGACTCGTGTCATGTCAGTCGCCGGAGGCGATTCTTTTCATCTTCTGCAACTTTGTTAGTTCTTAACAGAGAATGTGGAGTGTCACACATTGCTCTATTTAAAATCATATAAACTATATATTATCATGGCAACAATTTAATTTTATCCATTCTTTTTATTCTTCTTTCTGACATTTTTATGTATTTTTTTTTATCATAGCTATGGTTAATGTGTTATTTCATTTTTTTTTTTTAAATTCAAGTTTTGATCAAAATGGAGAAAATTTATCATTACTATTATTCTTTGGTGGGAAAGACTTATCTTTATTCTTTGCAAGATGTTAATGCTTATATAATGTGTCTGGGTATTAAAACAAGAGTACTAAGTAATGAAAATTGAAAAACCTAATACTTAAATTTTTGTACCGAATACCGACTATTGAATATTGCAATTACAAGTATTGAATACAGCACATAATGTAATTAAATATGAATACTGGATACTGCAATACCGTTTACAAGAGCATTAATACTGAATAATTAATATATATACTGTCTGTACCGAATACAAATATAATGAATTTTAAACACAGAATACTGATTAATTCTGGGTAATCTCTCAACCCACTTTTCTGTTTTTATTTTATCAACCCTATCAACCCAACCGACATTTGTATCTGGCTTGTAGATTAGTTAAACGTATACTTGGCTACGCAGCATCACTCTAAACTGCCTAGTTTGGGTCTGTACTCATTCTGCTTAAATCATGATTTGATTTTATGCACGAAAACAGATTCAAGGATCAAAACTTTTTAGCTGATTTGTTTGTTGCTCTTTTTTCTCGCATTCGGCAAGCAATTTTAGAGTTATTGTTCAAAGTCAATACAAGATAGTAATTGATCGGGCTGTACATGGCAGCCCCCGTCTCGGTAAATTTGTTTCCACCGAATGAAAGATGGGTTTAAGCTATAATTTAGCAAAGTCGTAAAACTGATCGTTTGTCGTTTTATCAATTTTATGTTGCCAGTTTTTCTCCGTAAAGTAATATAACAAAACAGCGAGAATCGGAAATGTTCAAAAGCTGATAATCATTCCCCTTTGTGAACTCGAAATGAAACTTGATCAAAGTGATGTGGGAAGCATAGAACACTGGTTTACAATTTTTGTGAATCATGCATGTGAGTGTTTACAAAACTGTTTGTATGTACCAGTGGTACCTGGTAGCTAGGATAATTACACTTCAGGTGAATGTGGTGCGACTGGTGAAGGTTTATTACTCTGTTCATTATGAAGTCAGTCTGCAGTTGTGACGTGACACACTGTTTATATAATATTTGCATACTCGAAAATTAAGACTCAAATAGGAAACACTGTTAACATATTGAGGTGAATTTATAAGTGATTTAAATCTTTTTTGTAACTACGTTTTGTAACTAAAGCTGGATTACATGCATTGTAAGTGAATCTGAGCAGAACTATTTTTGTAACAAAGGTAAAGTACGTGCCAAAATATTTATGTAACTTAGGTATTAATTGAAAAACTATTTCTGTAATTTAGATATTAAGTGAAACAATATTTATATAACTTAGGTAAAGTGAATCACTATAATTTAGGTATTAAGGAGAACCACTAATTAATGTAAATTAGGTGTAGGGCAACACTTTGATATAAGTTAAAAAATGAAGTGTAACGTGTTGCATTGACTTTGGATAACACAAGCAATCTACTCAATCATCTCTATCTCTGTGAAGATACAGGTTCAGAAACATCCATTCAAAGAAGGTTCTTTTTTTTAACCTTTTAACGATAATCGTTTTTTTGTTATCCTTTTTAACGGTAATCGACCCTTGTACCTAAACATTTCTTCCCGGTAAGATATACTACTATTAATATTATTATCAAAATAAATCTGACATTTTACTGCCTTTAAGCTCAAGTTTGAAAACAAAGAAAGTAAATAAGAAAAGTTATATATAGCAAAGTAGGACTAAATTAAGATCTTACCTTGTAGAAAGAAGAGCCTTTTGGGCAAGATTAATTTTGTTGGTATCCATTAAAGAAACTTCAACTTTAAATTAAGTCAACACCAAACAGACAAATTGATAATGTAGAAAGGAAAGACTTCAAAATTTTGAAATGTCAAAAAATCTGGAAAGCGCAGAGGGACGTGAAAGAACGAGAGAGAGAAAAACGATTTTGAGACCATCGACGACGCAAATATAACTTCAAGGGTTACAGGCCTTTAAAAGACTTTGGGAACTCGGAAGCTTTTGTAGATCAAAGCTCTCATCGTTAAGATGCCCCGAGTTAATCATTTATTGTTTCTATTTAAAGGATATTGAGAAAACTGCGGGGGAGAGAGAGAAAGATCGAGAAAGAAGGCAAACCGATATATATCGAGGGAAGCGTATAATTTTGTACTTGCAAACGGTGATGAAATAAAAGTTCAAAAAAATCTGTGAGCTATTTGAAGATAACAAACAACAAGGTTTTTCTCATCTGCAGGACAGTGCCGGAAGATTGTGATGGCACGGATAATTATTTGAGGAACGGACTCGCCCAGCGGGGAGGTAGATCAATTATAATGTAAAGAAATTTGCATTATGACTTTAATAAATAATACATATTCACGTCACGTATGAGTCGCTCATTACGTCAATTATTAGTGACTGCTAAACACGAGAGGAACATACGACCCACACAACTTAAAATTGCACACTTGTTGGTCGATTTTGGCTATAATTGAATAACTGAATTCTCTCTTCATAATGTACTAATGTTAGGTTCAATTGCCTTGCTGGCTATACTGTATATTTATTAGATATAGACTGTACAGCATAACTTTGACTAAATATGCTAATGTATGGCTCTGAGACTTTATAGGATCCCTATGAACAACACAAAAAAATTCTCTTTCTTGACTTGGGAAGATCACATATATATATCTTGTTAGAACTTTGCCAAATATTAAACACAGTACATAAAAAATATTCAAATATAGTACAAAACTAAAACTTTAATATGCAGTTTAACTCCTCATATCATAATTTCAATACTGAGTTGCATAAATTTTTACTGGTTAAATCAGCCTAATTAGGCTAGGTTGATAAGCCTTTTTAAACAGACAGCATTAAACTATGGACAACGCATGGCTTAAGAGACATTTGGAAGTGGGGGGGGGAGGGGGTACAGCAAAAAGGAAAGCAACATGTAAGGGGTGGGGGCAAAGCCCACAGGAAATGGAAATTGTCACTGGAGATGACAGAGCAAGTGCAGAACAGAAAGCCCTATATATGTCGGTGCAGGGTCCAGGGGCAGGCAAATATAGGGCCTCTGGGGAGCCCGAGATGGGGGTAAATATTTCCATGTGTATGAGACAGCTATGAGTTTGAATTTCCTGTTTGCAGAATATACATAACTATTTGATTTTCAAAAGACGAAAATTTTGGGTCATATTTCTATGAGTCCCTGTTACAAACATGAGAATAAAGAGAAATGGGGGCACACAGTTACCTATAGAGACTTACTGTAAGTTAAATCAACATCAATATATTAAACAACAATATTGCCAACTCTAAATGGATTACAATTAAACATTTGACAGAAAAAATGATAGCCAACATTTGGTATCAACAAAGAAAAATTTATCAAAATAGAAACTTAGGAGAGGATTTATTAATTTATATGATGCTGGGTTTGAAATATTTAACTATAGATTTTTAAAAATTTTTTTTGCTCATCTCATGAATGACAAATGGATGTGATTCATTCATTGTGTATGTATCTTAAGCAATTTTTAAACTTCAAACAATTCTGCCACACAGGTCATGTATTTCTTAGACCCAAGCAACAACAAACAATGCAACTATTGTAATCCAGCGATTGGCTTTGACATGTTCAATAAACTAGTCCTGCTATCAATCAACATAAAAACATGTATATCTATATATATATATTTATGTATTTTTCATCAAAATTTTTTGTAACCCTCTATGGGACTGGCTCCAAGCTTATGATTAAAGATGATCTCGTCTGGGAGCATTCTTCACATCAATTTAAAAAAAGAAAAAAAAAATTCTGGCATTTGAAATGAAATTTGGACTCAGCGAAATCCCCTCTGAATGGGGTAGAAATACGAGAAAAACACGTATAAAGATACAGTACACCCTTTCATGTTTGAAGAAAGCCAGGGAAAGAGACACCGGTGATAGAAAATGAATTTCGTTATGTCTTTCACTTTGGAATCATTTTACATATTTCGCTTCAAATGTACTCGGTCGAGAAGGTCACCGATATGATGTCAAATCATATATATATATATAGATACGCAGGAAAATATCAAACAAAAACTATGGAAAAGATTGATGCATATTTAATGTATTAAAAAAAAGTGCATGTATGAATTAATAGTGAACTCGTGACTTGGTTTTCGGGACGGATTAAATTCGTGTGACATGAAGAGACAGCTGATGTTGCAAAATGTGGATATATTTTTGATTATTTAGAAAATTTTTGTAAATCAAAGCAAAAAATTGCTTGAAAGGAGTTGAAAGTATATCATATGACCTGATGGTAATTTACTACGCCTTTTGTTAAGACCAATCAATCACTCACAGATTAATTGATACAGGTTTTTCATAAATTACTGGTTTTTCCGTAATTAGTACTTGTTAAAAATTACTGGTTTTTCTGTGTATATTACACTTAATTAATGTAACAGTTTTATGGTAAAACAACAGCCTCATTAATCGAGAGACCAAACTTAAAACGAGGACAGAGTTCAAATTTGTTTTGGTCTGAATTAATTGCTACCTGCAGACCACATTGCATATTCATACATGTACAACCGAGGCGACTCCAAAAAATTGATTTATTTTTTACCTCATTCTGCCACAAATAGAAGACCTTCCAGCTTAACATTTGGATTTGGGGAATTACTGATTTTCATAGTTTTTTTCTTAGCATGAAAGAAGAAGAAAAAACATGATATTTTCCACATCGAATCAAATTTTCTCTTAACTGTCATTTTCCATAATTTATTCATCAACCGAGTATCTCCTCCTCCTAAATTAATGATGGAAGATATAGGTGTAAATATGTAAAACAAAATAACTGCCAAATATGATATATACAGCTGAACTTCCAGATAAAAATTCTTGTAGCACTGATGTCTAAAGCCCTAATGTCAATCTTTTTAGATTATATTTAGAGCCATTGAAGTTTTATTCAGTTAGATACTAAGCTGCAGTTTCTATATATTCTGATACAGATGGATGAGATGTACTTGTTGCATACTGGTGATCGAGCAGCTAAACTGTACTAAGCACACATTGATAGTCTGTTACAGCTCTATACTGTGATGCATATGGAATATAGAGCAGTTCTTTATAGTTTTCTGGTTCTACCCTTATAAAAATTTAAGCTCGTACGAGCTCGTACGAGCTCCCACGAGCTCGTATTTTCAATATGAGCTCGCGACGAGCTCGCGACGAGCTCGTCTTGCAAATACGTGCTTGCGGTGAGCTCGAATATGACCAGGATTGGACTGTGGCGAGCTCGTACGAGCTCGCCATGATATTGCGAGCTCGTCGAATCAGGTGACGAGCTTGCAACATCCATAATATAGTTGTGGCGAGCTCGTACGAGCTCGTATAACCTAAGGTCCTGATGAGACGAGAGTCAAGCTCGTCGAATCAGGTAGTGAGCTCGCCACATCCGTGATAGAGCTCGTCACATTGAGAAGCACGAGCTCATCAGATTCAGTTTGCTTTTGGATGAGCTCGTCATTTGAACACCTCATTCAAAAACTAGGTGATATTACCTTCATTAGACGTTTCTTTCGCGCGCGTTTTCACACCCTGATGATTAGCACTCAGAACTACTTTAAGTGTACGTGAATATGTTTTGCCATCTGTGTCTGAAAGATTATGATTGTGAAGAATTCATTTCACCTCCATGGTTACACAACAAAGTTCACTGTGATAAGACCAAGAATTCGGGACTCATCATGTTCACAAGGAATTTGACCTCTGATACCTTAGATGACCTCTGACCCGACCTCAAAACAATATGGATCATGTATTCAACATGGGGAACACACATACCAAGTATGAGCTTCATCCATCCAGGTGGGGTCCAGTTATCGTGTTTACCTACAAGCCAAAATATCAAATTTTCCCCAGAATTGACCCCTGATCTACACCACGCACGATGGGGTTCTTATTCTCCCCATAAGGAAGCTACACACCAAATTTCAGCTTCATCGGACCAAGCGTTCTGGACTTATCGTGTTTACAAGGATTTTGACCTCGGTTGACCTCAGATGACCTTTGACCTGACCCTAAAACAATGGGGTTCATGTACTCATCATGGGGAACACACATACCAAGTATGAGCTTCATCTATCCAGGTGGATGCATATATGTATGAC
>KN888674.1:21085-38621 GCA_000934455.1 Apostichopus parvimensis | reverse complement strand
TTCGTGTAAGTGGTCATAGAAATCAAGTTTCATCCATGAAAGAGGGAAAATGCACTAACCTGTTTCCTCTGAGCTAAGATATCCAAAATGCCAACAACAAAAACCGGTGCCAAATTGCACCTTTTATTTCCATTTCGTACCAAAGATTTTTACATATGCGTTTGTCTCTGGGTCTGTTTACCCAGTGTTGTCTAGGAATGAGAGGGTAACCAAACTAACCAGTTTTCCCTGCTAAAATGGAAAAAAAAATAACCTGTGTGGTTTACAGATGTAAAAATAGACATGAGCTGCACTTTTATCTATATTTGGGCAATATCGTAGGGTAACCATCTTTTAGCTGAAAAAAGGATGAATTATTGTACGTAAGAGGTTTCAGTTAAGGACCATCACTATTAAAGGCCATCAAACTCCCACTTTTGACTAAGGGTCAAGGGAAGAAGTGGACAGGGGGATGTGCCAATTGGCACATTTCATTTCTCTGTCATACCAAATGATTTATACACTTGCGTAAGTCTCTAGTCATGTTTTATATCCTAGATGTGAATCAAGGAAATGAGAGCCAACACAAAAGCTAAAACATGAAATGTTCCCAATAAAAGTATATTTTATCCAGATTGAATGTTTCTTAATCCAGGCAGAGACCAGAGTTCAAAATGGATCTCTCCTATTTGCATTGCTATATATTATCTGAACTATAGTTGACCCCTGGATCAAATGGGAATCCTGAATTAATATGTGAAGAACAAATCAATGAAGTGCAAAGTAATACACAACATATTTGTGTATAGTAATACACATTTGATTGTGTATAGTAATACACATTTGATTATTGTGTATAGTAATACACATTTGATTATTGTGTATAGTAATACACATTTGATTGTATAGTAATACACATTTGATTAATGTGTACAGTAATACACATTTGATTATTGTGTATAGTAATACACATTTGATTACTGTGTATAGTAATACACATTTGATTGTGTATAGTATTACACCATTGACTATTGTGTATAGTAATACACATTTGATTAATGTGTATAGTAATACACATTTGATTATTGTGTATAGTAATACACATTTGATTATTGTGTATAGTACCACACATTTGATTTAAGAAAGACCAACTCACGGTTTGGTGTAAACTGGTGAACGCACTCTTTTCAAGCTCTTGGAGAATGGGATCTTATGAATGGCTAGCTGCATTCAAACCACATCTTGCATAAACAGAACAACTGTTTCTTTTTCAGAGTCCTGTTATGGTAACATTCCACATCTTTGGATAAAACATGTAAAAGGTCATCTTGAGGTCAAATGAAGATAAAGAGAAGTAAAAGACAGTAAAAAGAAGATAAACTTTTCATTTTAGTTTTATATTATAATCACAATGCACATATTTACTCATTTGGAGAAAACTTGTTAATCTCCTCCAGGAGATTTTGTCCTAACTTAATATTCAAAAATTCAAATGATGCCACTTATGTACACCCTAACCTATCCACATGTTTGATTACAAATATATCCCATAAGACATCTTCTTGTTTGCTAAGGAAATGCCTTGCTCTCTGCATTGCAATGCACTTATATATACATATATATGGATAACCCTTTCAACTTATTCTTTACTATGATAATAAGGTGCACTGTAAATGGTAAGGACTTCTGTAGAATCTTTAACAATTTTGTATAACATTTGCAATAACACTGAGTTGCAATATGAAACAGAATTAATGATATGATGAAAATAGCAAACAGAGAATGGATTATCAATAACACTGCCAGTATCCGGACAGGATAGCCAACCACAATTTTCCACAAGCGTTGCTTTTCATCAGTCTTAAGAAGTTGATTTACATTTTCACATCGCTACGGCACAAGATAGTAACAGATGCACAGCCATTTACAACATTATTTCCATCCCGACTGTTTCATATTTGGACGACCTACAGTTCCAATATATGAGATAATCTAGCTTGATGTAAACCTACTTCATGTTGTGGTTTCCTTCAAAATGCCAGCTTAAAACTAACTCCAAATGTCAAGATTTTATTTGAATTAAAAATTAACAGAAGGGGCTAGCAGGTGAAGTTCTTCTCATTGGTCGTGCCATGTTTGATACAAAATCCTGACAGAAATCTGACTTCTGCAATCATTTATTTTCATTTCCGTCGCTTGACGTTCAATCGCATCCATCCAACAGTCATGGTTAAAAAAAAAAGATAAAAAAGTGAGATCTTTCAACAAAATACCTACATGAGTCAATGGTAATGGTAAATTGTCATATTTGTGTTACTCTTAATACGGAAATACAATCAGCTGCCATTATTGAATGTTCTTATTTCACTGATCTAAGAAGTAACAAATACCTAATTATTCTTAGGTATGCTGGAGGGGCCTTTACTTGCATATTTACAAGCCATGCAAGGATTTTAATTACTGAAGGATGGAAAAATATCCTGATTATATAACATGTTTAACACACTCCATCGGACTCTTTCCCCCTCTTCCCTCCCCCCTCCCTGTTTTACCATCACATAAGAGCAAATGGAAAACATATTTCACTCATATGATAAGATATTTAAACCAAAAAAGGGCTCCCCCCCCATTACTTAAACTATATTCTAGTCAGTTTAAAAAGCCTGATAAATTATTTATGAGAAGGCACTTTATATCCAGGCTATACATGATATATTTAATGCATGATAGGATGGTCATTTCTACTTAGACAGTAAACTGTTTGAACCTTATCCACGATGGTTCTGCCCCCAGACTGATGTAACCTCCAGCAAAACCAGTTTGACATTTCCCTCTATTACTTTTAAACCCAGGTTAAAAGTTGATTTGAATTGGGTTTTTTCTCAAAATCATAGAAATGACAAACCTTTTAACAGCATGACACACAAAGATGTTAAAATAAAAATGTGTTGATGATGAAAAAACATTCCACTTTCCAATCACAAATTCTCTTTTGTTTTTTTTTCTTTGACTTAAAACTGTCGGCACCGAGCATGTAATAGTACGCCTGGCAAGTACCCTGTAGGCTGTTACCATGGTGACCCACTGCTATTACTGGTCCTCAGCAAGGCAGCATCTCAATTTGATTACAGCTCCTGAGTTCTCTTAAAAGGGTTATTGTCCTTAAAAGGAGAAATGTCAGCCGTCTCTCGGGTGGCTCAAGTTATACCGCCGAGCAACCGAGGCAAGAGTGAAAGCTGGTTAAGCAGATGCCATGGCAACCAAAAATAATATAGTCCTCCCTGGTTTAGAAATGGAGTTTTGTAGAACTTTTTTTTTATCTCTTTTAACATCAAAAAATGGCAATATCAAGAAGAGAGGTTATCTCTCTCTCATTTAGTTTCTGTTGGTTTTGACATTTTGAAATGTCTTCAGGTTTTATATTACATAGGATCAAATTACAATTTGACAATATTCTCTGTAATCTTTCTCTCTCTCTCTCTTCAGCTGGAAGTAAACGAGTTCTCCGTGTGTGTGTCTCAAAACATGCTTGATAATACGTCAAAGCAGCCCGTGCCACCAGAGACAACTCGACCTAGAACTAGTCTGGCCGATGGTGATTGTAGATCATCTTGGGTTCCTAAGAAAGAGGAAGGAGAGACAGAAAAAGAAATTGTAGTTAAAGATGATAAAAACTGATGTTCAAAATACATTTACAACTTACTGTATTTTTAATAAAATAAAACTGTTAGCAAACTGCTTATCCACTAGAGAGCCTGTGTAAGAAAATGTGTAAGTTGGCCTGATGTTTCGATCCTAGCAGGATCTTCAAAGGCTAAATGACAAGATACACTGACAGAAGGGACAAAATTTGTAATACATAGAATGAAAAAGAATTCAGGACATTTTCTCATCAAGAAAGAAACCAATGTTTTACATATCAGCACATAAAAATTATTGGGATTTGGAAAATGGTCTCACAATGAAAATAAATAAGAAAAAAAATTTGTATAAAAAAAGGTTTCAACTTCTTCTGACACTATGACATCACAGTATGACAAAATGGCAACCCTGAGAGTGAATTTTGTGCTGATTCATCTCCAATGTACAGGCGCGTAGCCAAGGGGGGGGCGAAGGGGGCAGCCGCTCCCCCCTTGAGAGCATATTTTTAAATTTTTTTTTCATGTTTTTATGATATCGCTAGTAATTTCAAAAGAGAAAATGCTAAGATGCAACATACAAGGCCTGGGAAAGGCCATTTCCAGCGATCTGGGAGGCATTTTCAGCCAAAATTTTCTTGTACGCTTTGCGCCAAACGTGGCGCTACGCTTAGATAGTATGCAATGCCGTATCTACGGCTCTGAAAATTTTTCTACATTTTCGCCCCTCCCTAGGCAAATTCCTGGCTACGCGCCTGCCAATGTAGCAGTTTATCGTTACCATTTATGTTTATGAATAATTGTTAATCATAAAGCATGCCTCTCATGTAAACTGTAAACAACCTGATAGAGATTAACTTCACTTAATACCAAACCAAACCTTACCAACCACATTATATTAACTGCATGCCTCTCACACTGAGTTTATAGAGACATTTCAATACTTAATTTTTAAATCCATAGAAATTTTCTGGCCTTATTTCATCATTTCTGGGTCAATTTTATGGTGGCGTTATGTATTCAGATTAATATGTTGTCGGGTGCCTTATATTTTCCTACGGCCTTGTAGCACGATATAAACAGATTGTGCCTTACTTCACTGCAAACTGCAGCTTTCACAACAGATGGATTTGAATAGAGTATGAATGTTAGCTAAAGTTAACTCCCTGACAAGAAATTTCTAGAGAACTGAGATATAAGACTGAACTTCAAGTGTTACACCATGTGTTAGATGTCAAGATTTGGAAGAAGCAAAGTACAAATTCTCTTGAACATTCGAATGACAGCTCTAGAATTACAAAAACAAAGTACCTCGCGAATGATAACATCTCATAAAGGCAATCAGAAATTTTCATTTCTGTAAGAAGTTCAAATTTTGGTTCTATTAAATATTTTTGCAAGTATATGGTGCCTTATAGTTTGGGGTACAAAGTTTCTCACTGAAATGTCAAAACATAGGGGAACAGCAGGGTGGAAGGGGGAGGGAGGGCAGGTGAACCAAAAAAAAAATAATGTACTGAAAATCATAGCAACCCAATAAGTTTTCCACTATGTTGCTGTTAGTTTGTTGTTAAAAGTTGAACAGATTGCAGCTTGTTATATATGTCACATTAAATGGCAATCCTCTTCACAGTTTTTTTTATCTCTCCTTTTAACTGAAGCCTACCAATTTGGGAGACCATTTCAGATTGGAAATGAGTTGCTCCTGGGTAAAAAAACTCTCCTTACTTTAACTGTCTAAAACTTGAGAACTAATTTCCTCCTGTGTCCTGGGTGTCTATTCACAAAGTCTGTTAATTTTAACCTTAAAGTTAACCTTAAAATTTAGTCTTGTCACATGCGAGTTCCTGTCTTGATCCTCAGTCGTAGCATTCGTTGTTTATGTGTACGTTAATTTTCGTTTTCGTTGGTGTGAAATCTGGCAGACTTTTAGTAAAATCATACCGCCTGTTGAGATTTAATTGTCAGATTCAATGTACAACCTGCCAAGTGCTAGCAAAGTTCCCATCTTGCAGTCAGAGGTAGTCTTCATTGATGTGTTTCTTCCTTCATAGAATCATTCCACTATAGTGCCAATCTTAATGAAATATTTCTAAAGGAAACTTTAAACCCATTTAAACCCATGACTGAAGCCATCAGCACATTAAAGTTTTGTCTTGCATTTAACTGATGCCATCAGTTTATCTTCTATTCCAATAAACTTTTCAGATGTTTCAGCAACCTTTCACATACACACACACACCCCCCCCCCCAAATAAAAACATTGGAAAAAGGTCACCCCTATGTTCCTCTTCCCTCAACACCAATAATAAAAGACTTCATTACAATGTTTCCTTTTCATATGATAAGGTTTAAGATGTATCAAACTTAATTCCATCTTTAGGGAATGTAAAGAAGTTACATAGAATAATAAATCACTACAACTTTCTACACTGAAGTTTCTAGCAATGGCACAAATCCATAACTTTCACTTAAAATTGCCTAGGCCTCATGCCAGCAGCGCAATGGTTGTCAGCCCTGACGTCAGTGAGCAGAAGTTTGGTTTTTGTCAAAGCTGTTTACGCTCCTGCATATTAGGAATACTTTCAGACACCTAGGGGCATTCAGAGGGCCATTTCAGTTATTCTTAAACCGAGACAACATTTAGTGGTAAGTACCGTGGAAAATTTCAAGGCTATTTCAGACGGCCGTTTGGGTCATTTTACATTCTAGCTGTCGTTTCGCTTTTCGGAGTCGAGATAGCTTCACAAATAAAGGACAAAGGCTGAAGGGTTTTTGCCTTTTTGTCCAAAACACTGCTGGACATGACCACAATATAGTTTGGCAAAATTTTATATTTTTATTTTCTTGCCTTTTAGTATTGTCTATCGAGTTGTCTACATGGATCTGAACCACGAAAAAATATGTAAACAACTTTTATGCTCATCTGGGTCGACTTTATCCTAAAGATAGATTGTCTATAAATCTGTATAATAACAAGTATATTATAAAGTGGAAAAATAATTTCTCTTTCATTTGAAACCAAGATCCTGCAAACAAATGGAACCATGACAACATAGACTGGATTTGCAGCAATATGTGAAACTTTCTGCTCTTGGATTTTATCCTCCAGACACAGGCCCCTCCACCCCCCACCCCAAACCCCCCCCTCCCACAAGAAAAGAAGTAAAACAAAACAGGGAAACATTGTTCTGTTCTCCCAAATCCTGACAATTTTGTAATGTTGAGGATGAAATCAAACGGATATTTTTAATAATTTTACAAAGGGGAAGGGGAGCAGGTAAACTAGGGAAGGACACAACAAATACGCACCTTGTAAAGTTGCTTTTCTTAAAACTGACATGCAACTCTCAAAGGTCATCTTCTGTATGGTCGATGGGTTTGTCTCTAAACCGCTTCTACTGAACGGTTTGTAGTGACCATCGTATGTCATATAATCTGCTATTAGCGACAGATGCCTACGATCCACTGCGATCCCATACACGTTGAAAACATCCGTGATTTCCTGTCCAAGTAAAAAAAAAATACAAATTATTTAATGTTGGCTTTGTGGATATCTTGTGCATAGATGCTTTGCATGCATAGCTACAAATCTTAGCCAATGGAATCTCTGTTTACACAACAACTAGAGAAAAGGGGAACCTGTAGATAAATATGTCATCCACATGATTAGTGATGAAACACATCAAGAGTTGGAAGGGACAGGGAGATAACCAACTCTGAATACTGTTGTGATAAAGTGACACCATACTCTGTGCTCATGTGCCCACTACATGGTATCGAGGGAGAGCTTACATGACAAACACATAATCTGTCCGGTTGGCTTTGCGAGTTTCTTTGTGGCCCGGGGTTCAAATCGTGGCAAATGGATTGAAAACTGGTACGAGTTTGTAGACACATACTTAAATGTTAAACTACACCATTATGCCTAGATATTGTGAACCTGGTATGTCCTAACCAGAAAGGTCCAACCTTCGAGACCAGGCATACAGAAGTGGACTAACACACTATGAACAGAACTGCTAGGCCTAGAAACTGCCAGATGACCCTTCGTGATGGATAGGCTGGGTACTGCAGCATTGATTTCACATTCTAAGGTTTGGACCCCTAACAGATCACACGGCCTACATTTTTGCACTTGGAAATAAAAGTAAAAGTGACATTATTCATGAACATTTGCTTTCATAGTGTTGGACCCACCACATACAAACAGGTCCTGTTGAATCCATACTATACGAAATGTTAACGCTCCTCTGTCACAAGCAGTAGTTCAAATTGACAGGAAATGCCACCTCAATGACCGACTTAATACAGCTTCCTTTCATGATATATAGCTAGCCGAATCAACGGTCACTGATGTATGCATGTATGTGTGTATGCATGTATGTATTTTACATTCTCCTGCAAGCAGGAACTCGCGAAGAAGCCTCAAAGGCTTATCAAAGTCGCAAGCTGACCGAAGTCAGTCTCTTAGATTCATATTTAAGGTCCATGATTATGAATTGTCAATTGTCAACAACTCTGTAACTGGACGACATACATTAATCTTGGAGTGACTTGAACTCGACTCGAACTCATCTCGACTCAAACTCGACTCGAACTCAGGACTTTATGGGACCTTATGCGGCCTCGGGACCATGATGTGTGGAATTGGTGGCAAAGGTCGACCCTACTATTATACTTTTGGAACACATTTACCTTCACGAGAACACGACAGGCGGCTTCGATACCAAATGTGTGTGCCATGGCATGGACATCGTTAGTGTACATCTTGAACAGGTCCAAAATATGGTCATATTTGTACAATTCCTGGGAAAAAAAAGGGTGAATGCTCTTCAGAATTTGTTACATAATTATTTACCGGACACTGAACGTACAAATTAACTTGTGATTTAAAATCTACAATTGCATCGAAAATTTTCTGCTTTAAATGGCAGATATATAGATATATATGTACAGTTTGATTTGCTCATCTTTTCTTCAAGTTTTCCCTTAAATTGAAATAAAATAATGTTATCATCCAAGAATAAGATAAAAATATAGGATATATGTACCCTTCTCTAACAACAGACAAAATTTAGATTGTAGGTAAGGTAACAAATTCCTGCAGAACTGTCACAATTGTTACAGTGAATTAAAATAAGTGACTTTGTTCCAAAATGTAACAACAGAATAACAAATTCCAAAACATATAAACAATCATGCTTCCATCAGAGGTATGCTTGTATTGATATAACCATACAAGCTCATTTCTTGATCTCCTATCACAACCATAACATAACTTATTCCTCCATCTCTCCCTCCCCCCTCCCCCACCTACACTCCCACCCCCCCAACCACCAGTCTGAATAAAAAGTGCATTTTTTGTATTTTCCATAAATTATGCACTAGCAGCTATTACAGGTTTTCAGCATTCAATATTTTAATCCGTTTCATCCCAGGTTGTTGCTAAGCGACAACCACCTGTACCTCAACAAGGGGTTGCACAATAGTAAACAGACCAACCTTGAGGTTCACACCCTCGGTTTGTAACAGCTTCTTGCCTTTATCATCCGCCAAGATACATCTCTGGATTCCCGGTGCTTGGTGCATCACAACCTGCTGTGCTACCTCTGAGATGATAGAAGTCACATCCAACTTACCACTGTCCATCATTTTGATCTGGAGGGAATCAACAAGCATAAAAAATTAGCATATTATTCATTTTATTTACATATTATCACAATATTACTTCAATAAAAGTCAAGCAAAGGATAAACACAAAAAATGCAAAAAGAAAATTGGGAATTTTTTTGGTAGAGAGAACCAAAAAGTAACTGGCTTATAATGACTGACTCAAACTGTAAGTCTCAGGAATATAAGTTGTATGTATGTATTTTAGTTCCTCCTGCAAGCAGGAACTTGCGAAGAAGCCATCATTGGCATATCAAAGCCACAAGCTGACCGAAGTCAGTCTCTTAGATTCATATTTAACGTCCATGATTATGAATTGTCAATTGTCAACAGCTCTGTAACTAGACGACATACATTAATCTTGGAGTGACTCGAACTCGGGACCTAATGATTGGAAGGCACCGGCATTAACCACTGAGCTAACACTCCCTTGTGTGTGTTCTAAACAACGGATCAAACGGATCAACGGATCAATCACCCAACTGACAAATTATGTACTGGTTTGTCAAGACTGCAAGTTAGAAGATAGTTAACTGACATTGCACTGACAGCAGGATCAAGCCACATTTTGTTCCATGCTACCAAAAATTAGCAGGTATGATTGAAAGAAAAAACCCCAAGACATTTATAACCAAATTAATACAGAGTTTGAAAGAGCAAAGATCACATAAATATCATACAAATATGTTATTTTAGGGAAGATATATTTAATTTATCTTGTAAGCTCCTTTAAGTCCCTTAGTAGTATAACTACCCCAGAGATACAGTAATGTAGCCTTGGAAGATGTTTAATCTCCAGTCTCTCTTACTCAACACTAATGAACATGACCTAAATTTTAGCCCTTCCAAAATCGATGCGATTTCAGACACCAGATACTCCATCTCCACAAGTTTGCATGTAAACTTTGTTGCTTAGTTGGAAATAACTTGTTTTCACTTGTGACTAGCTCTTGAGAGCCATTTTGCCCATTTAGTCATATTTTTTAGGGGTATGCATATTGCGACCAATCGTCTGTTCGTATTACATCATCTGAAGGTCTCCCTTAGCTTTCTAACAAGAGTTTTTTTTGTGCATCGGCCAGACATGTCAGACCTCAATCTGTACTCAGACGAGAAGAATCTCATAATCATTATTTTCATTCGCTGTGGTTGAAATTTTCTTGTGAAATTGAACTATACTATTTCTTACATTGTGATTCAAATGATATTAAATATGGGATTAGAAGGAGAGAATAAATCAGCAGGAAATCATTAGAAGTTTTTAAATGTTTATTTCGAATGATAACCAGTCTATTATTTGAAGGCTTTGTAACCTGACATTCTTACACAGCCAACTCTCTTCCCCCTCATAGGTAAGATCCACATACTGTACCCTCTTCTCTCCACACTACAGGGGCGGGGGGAGGGCCACTCCTATAACATTTCAGTATCATTTTGTCTTATGAAAGAAATGGGTACAAGGATGAGCCTTGATCCAAAGATAAAATAATACATAGAAGTTTTCTTACCTCAAAAGTAAACTCACACCATAGTGAATCTTTCTGATCATAGCTGTATGATTTGACTAATCCACTTGAATGTATGACATGCTGTGAGTTGAAAAAGAAGGAAAAGAGGACAAATGTTAGGGGCTGATAAACCACCAGGGAGGGGATAGGGAAGGGGGAAGGGGGAAGGGGGAAGGGGGGTGGACAAAGTGTAGGAGAGAGGGCAGCGATGCTTGCTTCTGTAGATCATGGACAATAAGTAAGATCTGCTTGTCAAATGAAATCAATAGGAACTTGTTTGTAGTCATATCACAATATGAATGGAGAGAAACAAAATAATTCTGACTGTACACAAACATGTATACATACATAGGTTAAACACATACACACACAAAATATGTACCAAAGCTGTTTAGTGACGAGATACATAAATTCAGTAGCTCACAATAATCCATACAAAACAAAATATGTACCAAAGCAGTGACGAGAAACATGAACTCAGTAGCTCACGATAATCCATACAGAATCATTTTTGTGAGTGATAAACAAAAAGTTGCCAATAAAGTTTCAAGGAAACTACAAATACAACAAAACACGATGCTACAACTTTTTCATTGGATTCCAGTTTTTTCTTATATCAAGAAACTGTAAGTACATTTCATTCTTGCATCGATTGATCAGGATAGTCAGTGACTTACTGGAGGTAACACTTACTCTGATTCTGTTGGCTGTTTCAACCTCTTCCTCGGTCGAGGGCTGTTTGCTCTCCTGCTCATTACTATCTCCATCTGAGGATCTCTCCTCTGCCCGGTCTTCATCTTTACTCGCATCCTCTTCTTCATCGCCGACCTGTTTCTCGCCAACAAGCTCATCTAGGAAACAAGATAAAAACAAAGGATGTGCCATATCATCATTATGCAAGGCTGATACCTAGGTCTCCGAATTGTGTTTGGGCTTGATGTAGTCGGATGTAACATGCCAGTGCCTAGGAATACATCCCTCCATGTACGAACATATCATCATTATGCAAGGCTGATACCTAGGTCTCTGAATTGTGTTTTGCTTGATGTAGTCAGATCTAACATGGGGTAACTCATAAGAGTTTTAAAACCAGAAATCACCCTCCCCCCCCCAAAAAAAATTGTAAATCAACTTGTCAGGTTATCATTACTTGTCCACCATGATGCAATGCACACTTGGCATACCTCCCCATCACCCTTCCCTAACTACTCTTTAGGTCATAACAGACACTACACATAACCCCTCCAACTCCCTCGTTTCCTGAATATCTGCTATCCCATTCAATGTTGTATCAGGTATTCATTCAATGTCCTTCAGTACACAGACACACACATCAATGGGCACATTCCATGATCTAGTTGTGTTGATTAATTAGTAGCAGTACTGAAAAGGACCCAGGCAAAGTTAATAACAAGAATTACAGAGTGCTGGGAGAAAGGGAGGGTGGGGGATGGCAAGGGGGAGTGTGGAAGGAAAGAGTGTAAAGGGGAAAGGGGAGGAGTGTGGAGGGGGTGTGGTGTGGAGGGGGATGGAAGGAGGGGAAGTGGGAGAGGAAGGAATGAAGGGATGACTAATCAGTTGGACTTATGTTATTTTTGGAAACATTAACTTTGATCATTAAATGTTTCGTTTAATCATACCATGGTTATCGTCATCAATTTGTTCTTCATTGTCATCATCTTCGTCAATATAGTTATCTGACCCCCGGTCCAGTTCCTCAGCTTCCTCCTTTTCATCTGCCTCCTCTTCAACTACCTCTTCTTCATCCTCCATTTTATCGTCTCCTTCATCCTCATCTTGCCCAGAGGAGGATTTATCTTTCTTTGAATTATTCACTAAGTTCTGAGCTCGAAAGACCCTGTCAACGACCGAGATGGAACAAGATACAGTAAAAATATGAAACAGTTAAAAAATCATATTGAAGAAGAAAAAAAGGGGAAAGAAAAAAAGAGACAGCCAGCCAGGTATATTGAGTTTCAAGTTACTGAAAATCCTTCTAGGATTTCCTTTGAGGCCCTTTTGGTCCTCCTCAGACCTATCCTGTCAAGACATTTATATCCATGTGAGATCAAACTTGGAATAAAATACATTTGAGATGCAGAGAAACATATCTATGTGACAGAAACAGTGGCAGATCCAGACATTGGATGGAGAAGGACTTTATTGCCGTAGGTAACAAGCAACTTTAGTATACCCCAAGGAACTGTGACATTTCCTACAAACTTAGTCATTTGTTCAACTCCTGTTTGACACTTCCCCCCCCCCCCCTCCCCTCTCTCTCTCTCTCTTCATCAAAGTTATGCAAGTTAGGTAGTTGCAAAGTGTATTTGTACATGTAACTGTGTTTTGCATCTGCTAGTTCTGTTTCTCTGGCCTTGTTCGCAATCAGCATATAATGCAACGATTGCATTAATTAATACAAGATGCTGTTTCTCATTTTCAGGTATCCATTTATACTCGGCATTAATTCTAATCTAGACATTGGCACATGGAGTACAAACAGTAATGAAGAACTTAGAAAGTGAATGATGATCAGGTATTGTTTTTATTATAGGTTATCAATCAACTTCCAAAGAATAAAAAAAAAAGTAAAAAAAAAATTAAATGATGAGAAATGTTTACTTCATGCCCTGTAAGTCTCGTATTTTACTCTGTATTGCCATTCTGAGTTGAACAAAGAATTTCCTTTCAATGAGCCTCAATACTAGAGCTGGATCAAGAGAGACGTCGACCTAAGATAGAACCGAAATATGAAATGAGAATTGAAAATTATATTCCATTTAAAGCATCATTTTGAGTTGAGCTTTTGATGAAGTTTAAGTTGCTTATTCACTACTGAAATCTCAAAACAAAGTATTTCATAAGCCTGACTTGTTAAATTTCTTTCAAATAATGAAATAAAGGTAGGACAATATTTTCTAAACATTGGTAATGGAATGATATTAATACTAATGGATTGATACTAATATAGTGGAATGATATTAATACTAATGGATTGATACTAATATAGTGGAATGATATTAATACTAATGGATTGATACTAATATAGTGGAATGATATTAATACTGATAGAATGATATTAATACTAATGGAATGATACTAATACTGATGGAATGATATTAATACTGATGGAATAATACTAATGGAATTAAACTAAAACTGATGGAATGATATTAATACTAATGGAATGATACTTTCACTGATGAAATGATATTAATACTGATGGAGATCCTAATCCTAATGAAATGATACTAATGCTCATGGAATGATACTAATACTGATGGAATGATACTAATGCTAATGGAATAATACTAATACTTATGGAATGATATTAATACTGATGAAATGATACTAATACTAATTGGAATGATACTAATACTAATGGAATGATACTAATACTAATGGAATGATACTGATACTTAAATAATACTAAAAAGTGTTTGGGCAACCAAATATTGATCATAGCATCAGAACTATTACTCACTCCTTTCAGTTAACCTTTGCATGATTAAATCATATAGGAGGAGTGTGTCTTAGCTTGATCCATCACAATCTTAATTTGAATAATACTTCAGAGTATTGCAAAATTATTGACAAAGTGCAAAGAGCTGATGTAAGGAAAATTGATACCCATACAACAGTAGATGTGGGTTTTTGTGAGACAACATCTCTTTGTATTTATCATATATTGTTGTAAAAGTGAGAGAAAGTAAAGAACGTGTCATACCTCCCCACCCCCCTGTAATACCCCTCCCCCAATCTCACCCCACCTTCCATCTTTGCCCATCCCCTCTTTTTACCTTGTAATCCTCCTTTGGAAGCAGTCCCAAACGAATCTTGTAGACAATAAAATGTGAACTGCAAAACGAAATATCGGAAAAATGAAAAAGTGGAGGTAGATATATTTAGGGGGACAATTTCACATGCTGAGTGAGGGTAGACCTTCGTCCAATGGGGGGGGGGGGGCGGGGGTGTAAAATTGACAGTGGGAGGAAGAACGGGGCAATGATTAAAGTCCTGCCTTGTAATTTTATAAATACTCATGAAAATGATCAGGCTTGATATAAGGTAATGTTCATTCAATGACCATGACAGGCAGATCAGCTGCCCAGGGCTTTGGATTGTAGTTCTAGTCAACCATGTCCCTACGCTTTAAAACATTCTCAAAATGTACGTAAACATGTAACTACATCACCTAGCAGGCAGGGTGTATTAACTTTTGAAGTTTCTCATTAATTGAATTTATCATATTTTCATTTACTCTGCCTCACCCAATTCTCTGTAATCATCCATCCAACATGAGAGGACCGATTGAACCCCCCACCCCCCCTTCCTGCCAAATCCAGGTAAACTACTAATGACGGATAAACAGTGCAGGGACCTTTGTCAATCCTTCACACACCATATCCAATAGACATTTAACAGAATTAACAAAGGTAGGTAACATTACAAGTAATCATTTTTTGTAATTTATTTTTTACTTTTTTCACTTCATTAAAGGAAAGAAAAGAAACATTGAATAGAACATATACCTGGCCTTCTGCACTAGATATGACTCCCACACATTCACGTCTTCTAAAACGTCCGCTAGCACCAACTTAGAAAGCCTGTGACATAACTTGTTGGCCCTCCGATGAGCTTTCTTATTATCTTTGACAGGAACCGTCATTCCTGGTGTCTTGATATTCTTACTGGCGACCATTAAGATTTCTCTAAAATTTACAAAGAAAAATTGCGATCATTATCGATGGGAATGGCCAAATCAGCATCAAGTCTGCCCTAAACTGTTCCGGAATTTAACCCATTGATACACTGAATAATAACACATGTCAGTGGGAAAAGTTTCCTGTTCCTACGAGAGCCTGAACTTTATTAGAAGGTTATCCCAATGACTCGAGCCACAATATTTCAAAATTGAAGTGACTCAAACAAATTTCAATTTCCTCATTGAGTGGACTTGAGTCAGGAATATGACTTGTAATGACAAGACACCATGTGAACATAAAGTGACTCAAGTCAATGAGTGGACTTGAGTCAGGAATATGACTTGTAATGACAAGACACCATGTGAACATAAAGTGACTCAAGTCATTGAGTGGACTTGAGTCAGGAATATGACTTGTAATGACAAGACACCATGTGAACATAAAGTGACTCAAGTCAATGAGTGGACTTGAGTCAGGAATATGACTTGTAATGACAAGACACCATGTGAACATAAAGTGACTCAAGTCAATGAGTGGACTTGAATCAGGAATATGACTTGTAATGACAAGACACCATGTGAACATAAAGTGACTCAAGTCATTGAGTGGACTTGAGTCAGGAATATGACTTGTAATGACAAGACACCATGTGAACATAAAGTGACTCAAGTCATTGAGTGGACTTGAGTCAGGGATATGACTTGTAATGACAAGACACCGTGTGAACAGAAAGTGACTCAAGTCAATGAGTGGACTTGAGTCAGGAATATGACTTGTAATGACAAGACACCATGTGAAAACAAAGTGACTTGTTGACTTGTGAGAACTCTGAAAAGAAGGAACAAATAACATAGTAATATCCAAAATCTATGAGGAGACTGTCATCATAGAAGAATTATGGTTTACGTCCAATCAAGAATCAAGTATCTATGTACTCTATATCACAACTATCAGCATACATACTCAGCATGTTGGCTGACAGTCTGTTCTTTCTCACTGAATGTTATGTTGCATTTATCAGCATATGGAAAGTGTCAACTATCTGGTAATTTAGCATGGAATCAAATGCAACCAAGGATGCAATTAAAGTTGTCGGTGCCTCTCATTTCATCCTCCTTTAAAATCAAGAGAATTAAACAACTATTATACAAAATCTCAGGAGAATTATGTCAAGACACATAATTATCAAGATGCTGTTAATTAAAATACCAACCAAATTTATATTAATTTTTTCCAAAATCAATGTAAATGATGTTCATTGATGACTCACCTCAGTCTTGGTATCCCAAGGGTGACATTCATTTCTCCTCTCCCAGCAAAATGGAATGTATTCAAGGTCATCTGAGTACTTGGTTCTCCAATTGACTAAAAGTTAAAATAATAATAATAATAACAATACTAAAAAAAACAACTTTGTGACCAAAGTGAAAAAGTTCTACGAAATCAAATACTGTATGTTACCAGGAACACTTGAAGTGCATTTGCCTAGCAGTGCAACAAAAGCAGTGGTACTGCTAAATGAGCTAATAGTTTTAACCATATTTTGCAGCTTTAGAAGAGAAAGGATGCTTAATGCTAACAGAGATCATCCATCACCAACTTGTGCTTTTATAACAAAGTCATTAATGTATTCCTTTGATCACTGTTTTAGCACCATGTTCACCCATAAAATGTTTGCTCTTCTAAAATTCATCATTAGCTGAGGTTACTTGTACTGTTACATTGATGCAATACACTCAGGCATGAAGCCTTCACATGATAACAGAAAACAAGACAAGTAGGGGTTGGGTGGGAGGGGGTGGGGAAAGGGAAGTTTCGCGTCCTATGAGATGACCCACTATACTTTAGTCAAACCAAAACTCTCACTTAGAACGCCTGTAACTTTTAACTGTTATGACATTTGACCTTACCTGCACTGCTAAGAGCGTTACAGGCACGTAACTCATACAAGAAATTAACCTTTGACCTTACCTGTGTTACTAAGAGAGTTACAGGCATGTAACTCATACAAGAAATTAACCTTTGACCTTAC
>KN888674.1:0-17081 GCA_000934455.1 Apostichopus parvimensis | reverse complement strand
AAAAAAAGGAAATTGCAACCCCGATCAGCATTTAAAAAGAGAGCAATTAATTACCGTCAAGTCGTAGTTAACGTGCAGTCCTTCCAAGTGTTTTACGATGCAACGCTGCAGGTAACCACTTCGACTCGTTTTAACGGCAGTGTCGATCAGCCCCTGAAAGATAAACCCAGCGGGACATTTATAAAAGTGAAATGAGTCCTAGAAAGTTCATGTTCAAACTTTAGCTCTCTCTTTGCTTCGAAGTTTGGAGGGATAGTTTTCCCTTTCAAAGTGATGCTAACTTGCTTCAATCGACCATCGTCAAAGTCCTGGAGCTATTTTCAGGCATATAGAAAATCCGGTTTGAACTTTTGGAGGCAGTAAACTTTTGTGCACGCTAAGATGTTGGAACATTACTAATGAATTATAATTCGTATTCATAAATCAGTGTGACCTTTGATTTAGTAAATTTATTAATCTGTCTTTGGTTAAGATCATCCTGAGCTGATGGAAGCAGACAGACTCGGACACTAAAACAGCAACTTCATGATTCATGATTACAAGCAAACAGGGTGCGTGTCAAAGTGTGGGGGGGGGGGGTCTGGCAAGTCAAATATGACAGGCGGTACATTAGTGAGATACAAGATTTTTACTTCATTAAAACTGTAATTGACAGTAGTGAAGTGAATATAGTGACCAAATATCTGTTACATCGATTTAATGAGTACTATCCAGTTAAACATGAAACTGACATGGCTTATTCACAACAACAGAAACTTTACAACCCACCGCAAACACAGCTTTGAGTTTATTACAAGACTTTGTGTACTTCATTTAACCTTGTTATTGACAGTAGCAAAGTGAATATAGTCACAAATACATGTTACATCGATTACTGAGTACTATCCAGTTAAGCATTTTCATTCCTTAGAAACTTCATCAAAAGGTTTTCGACTTGAACAACAGTTTCAATATCTAAGAAATTAAAAGTCGTTCGTTAAAATGACATTCGTGTCTGGAGATGAGAACATGTGATTTTGTAGATTCAATATTTACCTCTCTACCAGCCATGCAATGGAAGAAGTACTCCTGCGGTCTGATTCCGGTCAAGAATCTTCCAGCTACGTATCCTCCGGCCATGAGCGATGTATCGTAACTCTTAAAGGAAGGCAAGGATCTACCGCTGGTCATCAACGGTGGTCTTTTACCCTCTAATTCAATCTGCCCCAACAGGCAGGATATCTGAAGAGCATTGACCTATAGAACCCAAAAAATAATCTGGAGTAAATGATGACTATAAAGTCAGATCGTACAAATATGTGAAATTGTACAGCCCTCCTTCATTTTGCATCAGAGCCACTCCTGTCTCACTCCTCCCAACCCCCTCCCCCCCCACCCACCCCTCAAACTGAGTATCTAGGGCAGGGCTTTTACAATAGGCTGGTCAAATCGCAACAATATCAAGCCGGCCTGCCACAACACAATACCAACAAACAATCTTGAACTATAAGAAAACTATTCATGAATGGTCCATATATCTGAAAATGCAACGTAAGAACAATGCAAAGAACGAAGGTCAAGATATAAATCCCGACTTGTTCTCCCCCCCCCCCCACTCCCCCCATTCATGAACCACATATATCATACCTGTGATCCTTTTGCACCAGTGAGGATCATCGTTTGTAAACTATTTCCTGGAAATTTCATCAAAAGTCCTTTTGGTAGACAGACAGACCTGACATCTTCACTCAATTTATCTGTTGTACCTTTGACTTCCATGTCAATATCTTTGATTTCTTTATTACTGGTACCTCTGTAAATAAAATGTATGAAAAATAACAATTAATGTTCAAAAAGATTTCTTGCAAAATATGACTGACAACTTGAGGATGCAAATCAAATGAATGGCTTTATCATGAATATAACTATATTCTCATATACCTAGCATTAGCATATTAAATCAAATGTATGAAAAAGAACAATTAATGTTCAAAAACATTTCTTGCAAAATATGACTGACAACTTGAGGATGCAAATCAAATGAATGGCTTCATCATGAATATAACTATATTCCCATTTACCTAGCGTAAGCCTATTAAAGTGAGTTTACCAGGCAGGATCTGTGATTAATAAGCATTTTACAATCTATTGTTTCATCTCGTCAGTATCGATTCAGTATATTGTGCCAAAATGCACGACTGTCATGCTTTCAATTCTCAAACAGATTAATTTGGAAATACTCTGGAAGGGTAGTTCTCCTTGCAATAATGAATATTACTAAATACATGTATTTATTAAATATATTAAGAAAGCCAATTGCTTTCCATATTATGCTATATGGCTCTGTGGCAGGCCAGTTCACAATTTTTAGCTCACTTTGCCCCAATTATTTGTCTCATTTGGAAGAGCACATCAGATGGAAATACTGTCGATTGTTTCTGGATGAATAAAAACACCCACCTTTTTATGAACAGCCAGGACTAACAACCACCACATTCCAGATGCTACATTTCTTTGTTTCTAAGGCCACTGCCTTTTATACCCACTTGACCATAGCAATGGTTAATTATCCATTAGACACTAAATAGCATAAAAATGTGCATCGTGGTTTTACAGAAAAGTAATATGTTTTCACATTTTACAAGTGTCACATATGTCACTTTTGGTTGCCACATATTTTACAATGTCACATATTGTCACATACTGTCACATATGTCTGTAATTACAGTCACGTGACAAGTGCAGGTTATACAGATACACAAATTGTCACACAGACGTGCTCACAGATAACATTAGTTACTTCTCTCTGCAGTGAATATTTTACAAAACTCTACAAGCCAGAGGATACCTTTATTGATGCAGCAACTTTGAATGACACAATGTAAGATGGACTTACTTGATAAGGTTGTAACCAAATTCTATACTTGATGCTTAAGAAGAAGAAAACTTAAACATACTCCACACTACCCTGGCAGAGTGTGATCCTGTACAACATTATACAGACTACACAGATAGTGTGAGTGTTAACAATAACATACTACAGAGTCACCTTCCAATTCATCAAGGGACCTATGATGTTACCTATCAAGTTACCTATCAAGTTACCTATGTAATTACTATATCAAGTTACCTATCAAGTCACCTATCAAGTCACCTATGTAATTACCTATGAAGTTACCTATGAAGTTATCTATCAGTCACCTATGTAATTACCTGTGCGCAGCTTCGAAGGCATCTGCCATTTCTTCTCTGTTTTCTTCATTTCCCACATCTAACGCCCTCGCTGTTGCCTCTGCTCCTAGCTTCCAATTCATCAAGGGACATATGTTACCTATCAGGTTACCCATGAAGTTACCTATGTAATTACCTATCAAGTTACCTATGGGGTTACCTATGTAATTACCTATGAAGTTACCTGTGAAGTTACCGATGTAATTACCTATAAAGTTAGCTATGATGTTACCTATGAAGTTACCTGTGAAGTTACCTATGTAATTACCTATGAAGTTACCCTATCAAGTTACCTATGAAGTTACCCTATCAAGTTACCTATCAAGTTACCTATCAAGTCACCTCTGTAATTACCTGTGTGCAGCTTCGAAGGCATCTGCCATTTCTTCTCTGTTTTCTTCATCTCCCACATCTAACGCCCTCGCTGTTGCCTCTGCTCCTAGCTTTGATGCATTTTTGATAAGGGCTTGTCTCTTCTTGTCAGCCTGTGAATGATAAATCAGGATAAAACTCAAAGGGTTAGTCAATGGAGGCATTTTGATGGTTTAAAGTTTGTCAGACTCTGAGAGGATAACCAATTAATGTGAACCATCTACACTGGTAGCTACTGATTGGGTAGCTACTGATTGGGTAGCCATTGAATGGCTAGTCACTCAGAGAGTTCCATCTGACCTGGTAGCTTCTGCATGTATGGCCTGTAAATGGATAATATGGGTATTTATAGCTATCCACTAGGTAACCTCTGAATGGGTTAGCCATTGACTGGGTACCAATGAATGAGCGCCCTTCTTAATGCATAGACATTTAATGGTTAGTCTCTAATATGACAGCTTCTGATGTATATCTTGCAAATGGATAGACAACATTTAGACTTAGTAGACCAGCCAATTTCATGAACTTCTATGCTTTAATAGTATTGTATTGAAAAACTAAAAGTGATATAAAAATATAAATGTAAGAAGTCATTTTGAATGACATCAAACATCAGTGAATAATTTATGCATAATCACATAGCATGGTGTTATATGCAATATGGGCAAACTGTTACACAAGTGCAAAGGTGCATAGCAGTTTTCCCAGCCTTCAAAACTTCTTACAAAAAATTGAAGGATAAATGATACCCTGAATATTAAAATTAACTAAAGAAAAAAAATCAAAATTAATAAATAAATCAAACTTAATCAAATAAAAAATTTAAAAACTCAAAATTAATTCTGTGTCCACAACCATGCTTTCATTATCAGCCAGTTCAAATTCTTGGGAGAGTAGGTGGGATGGGGAGGGGTGGGGAGGTGGAGAGGCAGAGTGGAGAGGAAGAAAACATTGGCGTTTATACTTGAGTGAATACAGAGGAAGTGGAATCTGACTGTGTCAGTTGAGCAAATGAAACACAACCAGCTGCATTACAGGAAGCGTTGCTCTTTATATCAAGAAGTAATTTACCTCAGGGAGCACAATGATGTCCTTGATACCCATGGAGAAGCCGGCTATTTGTTGTAAGAACGTTGTAAACAAACGACCCAGAGAGCTCAGGAGGGCCACACCAACCTGTCCTCCATAAAGCTGAGGAAAGAAACATTTAAATCATGATCACAGCTGATATATTGTAGGTTCAAAGTAAAATTATTGACAGCAAATACTAGCTTGTTATAACATCCTGCTAAGAAAGCTTCAATTCATGATCGACAGTAATGATGCTGTTAAAACTTGATTTCTAAAAATAGAGCTTCAGCTCTGAAATAATTGTTAGCTTTCCTCTAAATTTAAGTATTATTGAAGGGGCCTTTTTTTAATGATTGCATCTGAGGACAACTTTCGTCTACCTATCTGACTAAATTTGACTCAAGCAATGTATGTATAGGCTTTGTCAATAGCGTCTAACCAAGAGACTGTGTAGGGATATGCATAAAAATTCAGGACGTGAAATGGACATATTTATGATTTCCACAGTTCTAAAATGGGCAAAATATGCATGTTGCCAATATTTATATGACAAGATACAGGTTGGGGGGTTGGGGGACTTACCTCATAGCAACAGTGGACCATACCGTATGGTGTAGGACCATAGTTTTCCTTATCCAGTACCCCACAAAGAAGCTCTCCTTGCCTGATGATAACCTCAGCTTCAGTCATTTCGTTCCCAATAATTGTTCCACCGACTTCACAGTTCCTCGGTGATGTTGTTAGCCATGACTATTAGAATTTACAAAAATAGTAAAAAGTTACAGAAAGATACATGAAAGTCAAGCAGAATTGCATTACAAAGTCTACAACTCACAGGATTCATACGGAAAGCTGTAAAATAGAACATGAAAGCAATCAGCTCTATTAGTTTTTGGAAGGTTAGGAATACTTATTTTGAATATGCCTGGAGCGAGCGCAAAACGGTCTCTCGCACTAACCAATATTTTAGTGTAATTTCCACCTAAAGGAGGGGCTGTTGCTAGGCAGGACAAGAGACCAGTCATCCATCCATATGTGTAAACACTGTTCCGTGAGTGCTGCACAATGCTGAAGATGTCAATATAAATGCTACGCGTTAGTATGAAGCAAGAGTGACTTAAAATTCCACATATGATGTATTCTTCTCCATATTTGGTGGGGAAGAATTAACTAATAATCAATTATTTTGTTTCTTTGGGATTCGTTACTTTAGGGGGAATCTCTATGCATAGCACGTCATGAAAACATGCCGTCCAAATCAGCGTGACTGTGTGTTGCTATGGTTACCAACCTTGTCTTTGACTTTGGTCTTGCCAACAAAGTTTAACAGCTGTTTGTGCTTTGGAATAATATTCAAGAGCACAGTGGAGACGACCTGCTTGCCAGACCATAAGAGGGCGGGCTTTATCATGGATGGTGGAAGGAGTCGTATTTCACAACTCTTATCTGTGAGTGCTGCAAACACTAACTGCTGGTACTGACTCCTACATTTGAAAAACAAAAAAAAGAAGGAGAATTATTTACATATTGGTGTTTCCTTTTCATCATTTCCATCATTTATAATTCAATAACTTACTCAAGAAACAGATACAGTATAGAGATAATAATTAATATTTCAAACGGTAGTGCTAGCAACATGAAGGCATGGTGTAAGAAACCAGGCGATTTTGATTATTGTTACTAAGAGAAAGTTCAAAATTAGTTGAAATTGAATTTACCAGACTTTTCAGCGTGATATATATGTCTGAAAAATGGTCAACCACTATACATCAATCATAACTGGTATTTGTGTTGCAATCACTGATATTTCTCCAGGTCTGGAATTTTGTTTCTTTCAATTTTCAAGGAGTTTTTTTGAGTATTACATCACCATCTAAACTCTCTACTACAGAAGTGCTACGGATTAGACACCAAGTTACTGGAGTGATTTCCTTTAAGCCGTCTAAAGATACTCTAGGTTAAAGAGCTTGCAAAAGAATCGAGGTAAACGCACCATGTGAAGAAGCGCCCTCTAACTGTCATATGTAAACCGGCGATCATGTGATCTTGAATGAGACCGCCTAAAGGTGTTCCATCCTTTGGGACCAGGTATTGTTCACTGGTATTGGCTGAAGTACAAAGGAAAGAATAAAAAGAACAAAGTTAATTATAGGTATATAGTGTGAACCGGTTTTGTCCAATAATCAAAACTCTACTTCAGAATCCACCAAAGAGGACACAACTGTCTCTTTCTCTCTCTCTTTTGACATTTTACTGAAAAATTCAAGTTCTGATGATGATGTGGGAGTCTAGTTTGTTTATTTGAGAACTTAACTCAATTATTATATATATCCATTTCCAACTAGACAGATTGATCCAATTTTGTATACTTTGCATTGTGTATAGCTGACGCTGATCATGACTACACATGCATAACTTCCCCTCCCATCCCCTTTCCTCCTTCCCAGTCTCTCCTCCCCCCTCCCTGCTCCCTCTTTTCCACTCCCTCCTTCTCAATCTCCCTACCCTCCTTCTCTCCCCTATTCCCTTTCCATTTCATCTCCTCCCCACTCCCTCCCCTCCCACCCCCTCCTTTCCACCCCCTTTTTCCCACTCCCTCCCTCTAACTCCTCCTCCCTCCCCTCCCACTCCCTCCTGCCCAATCTCCCCTCCTCTTGCACTCCCTCCCATCCCCCTCCCCTCCCCTCCCCATTTCCCTACCCTCCTTCTCTCCCCTCTTCCCTTTCCATTTCATCTCCTCCCCACCGTCTCCCCTCCCACCCCCTCCTTTCCACCCCCTTCTTCCCACTCCCTCCCTCCCACTCCCTCCAACTCCTCCTCCCTCCCCTCCCACTCCCTCCTGCTCAATCTCCCCTCCTCTTGCACTCCCTCCCCTCTCCCTCCCCTCCCCATCTCCCTACCCTCCTTCTCTCCCCTCTTCCCTTCCCCTTTCATCCTCCTCCTACTCCATCCCTTAGAACCTTAGTAATCAATCCAACTAACCAATCATCGTGGCTTCAGCTCTTCCCATCTCGTTCTGTGGAAAGTGGACGTTCATTTCATCGCCGTCAAAGTCTGCATTGTATGTCTTGCAGGCCGAATAGTGGAGACGAAGTGTCTTCTCCCCTGAGAGGATTCGAACCTGGGGAGTGAATTTAAAATATGAGACTTCGAAATTTGGCAAACTGGTGCTGTTTAAGACAAATGATGTTAATGAAACATTATCCAAGGACATTAGTATGTGACCAAAACCAATCCTGACGTAAACATACCTTATGAGCCATAATACTCGGTTTGTGGAGGGTCGGTTGTCGATTAAGTAACACAATGTCACCGTTCCTTATGTGTCTGTGGACCTACGGAAGATAAAAGTGTCAATTTACAAGAAATAAGATGACAATCAGATCGAAGAAGACGAGATGAATGACTGTTGGTAGAATGACGAATAATTAGAATATTTCATCGACTAAATTGTCCAGACTTGGTATCTTCAGATTCACATTTAACACACACTTCACGTGTGGAAAGAATTCAAAGTTTCTTTCCCCTAAAGGAATTGAGTAAAATTTATAACAGACTCTCAGATGACTACATAACACAGGAAAGAGCACTGTTATATGAAATTAAAATAAAATAAAACTGTTAGCAAACTGTAATCCACTAGAGAGCCTGTGTAGGAGAATGTGTAAAAGCAAGTTGGCCTGACGTTTCGATCCTAGCAGGATCTTCTTCAAAGGCTAAATGACTAGTAACAGTAACAGAAGGGACAAAAACATGCACAGAATACAGACAGGTTAATGAGCATGGTGAACACAAAGAGATAGATGTAAGGGGATTAGTAGACAAGGGATGGAGAGAAGAAAGAAAGAAACCAACAGGGGAAGGGGGGAGAGGAAGGAGATAAACAGTGGAGGGACAAAGAGAGGATTAAGGGAAGGGGGTAGGGAATAAACTGGAGAAGGACAAAGACAGAAAGGTGTGGAGGAAAAAGGGTGGAAGAGAGCTAAAGAGAAGAGGAGTGATGGGGGGGAGGGGGAAAATATATGAAATTAGAGAGAACGTTGTACTAATTGAGTCCAGGAGTGACTGACTCTCAGATGATATACTTTGTATCCTACTCAAGTCAACATGTTTTGACCTTAAGATCTCCACGCAGGGCAGATTTTTCAAACGAATGGAAGAAAAAAATTACAATGGACATAAGTTTTGTTACAGCAAAATTGATCAACAGCAGAACACCACAAATTGATAATGAAAGAAAACTAATTGTGTGAATGCAATAGTTTAGATAAATCCTTTTAGGATGCTAGTACAAACTGCCAAAATGATGTAGCTCTCCTGTTATAAATGTCTATATGAAAGTCATTAGAAATCAGCCTGGAACGGATAAAGGTTGCACTTCTATATTAAACCAGACAACAGCCACCAGAGTGGTTATTTTTTATCATGTGATGCTTTTATGTGGAACGTCTTAAATATTGCATAGAGAGCTGGAAAACACTGGTTCCAACTTCTGTAACGGGAATGGACCTTGCACATTTGGACGCAACACGGCTCAAAAAAATTAATACACATTTTTATCAGGATTTTTCTCACATCTTTTTAAGGATACAAGCTAATACTTAAACAAACCACTAACTAAATATGGCAGAATTCCTACAAATGGTCACTTGTAAGTTAGCCACAATACACTAAAAATAACCAAGACTCCTTCCTAAATTTTAAATTCTGCAACAACAAGAAAACACTTGTAAAACAAAAAGAGAAAAGAAAATAGAAAAGCCTGAACATGAGATTATTTAATGTTGAATGCATCTGTCTCACCTTTTTTGGTGCGGGCATGTCGGAGACATCGCTAGGGGCCATTAATAAGTTAGCCATGGCATCTCTGGAAGTTTGATTTGAAGAATTCAGTCTTCGTATCTTACCGTGGCCTTCCTCGACCGCCACTGCCCTGTAGTTAATTAAGAGTACGATGGTGTTACCAAAGGAGGTCCACTCTCATCCCCTGTCCCCCCCCCCCCTTACACCAAGACTGTAACTATGATCATGCTGATGTTATGTCAAATGTGTCTCACAAGTCCCTTGGGAATAGGTAACATAATAGTGCTACCTAGCTGTTTATGCCCCCTGCTCTTGTACCGACATACCCGAGCCTTGTACTAGTCACGTATAACTATTCTATATGAATAGTACTATTTAAATAGTTATCAACTGTCTCACAAAAATTTGGGTACAAATTGTATCAAAGAATGCCATTGTATTTAACCTTGATTGCTTTGCAACTTCTGAAGTTCACCATTTCATAATTCCTCCCACGATTTTACTTGCCAAAAAGTAACATATCACATTAAACTAACCTCATTTTTCATGTGTCCCTCCAGAGTTTCATGTTTCAACTTTTGAGAGGACATTAACTGACTCTTCCTTTACAATTTTTTCTTAATTCACAACAAAAAATTGGTTTAACTCACCCTGGATGAACATCAGGCCCATTTTTCACTGCTTGTCTCAACTCATGAATGTTATGATTCGTTACGGGTTCCGGATAAGTCAATTTCTTGGCGATGATATCAGGAATACCTATCTGGTCGCTGTTGATGTACGGGTCGGGCGATATGACGGACCTCGCAGCGTAGTTGACTCTCTTACCCATCATGAATTTTCGAAAGATGCCTTCCTTTCTCTCTAGGGTCTGAAAATTTAAATGTTGTGGTTTGTTCTTAACTTTTTCTTACTTTGTCAGCAATTTTAAGAAATCCTACCAAGTATTATTACTCAAAATAAGATTTCAATCGACTGACATTTTCGCAGGATGTCTTTTTCCAGCAAATGAACAATTAGAGAACAGGTCAAATAATGATTCCATCCTGTCATGAATATTATGATGTGTAAAAGTATAACCTCTGTATGAGAATGAGGTAGCGAGTTTAGGTAGACTGCCTACAGCCATCTCATTACATTAGGTGGGAGATATCAAACTCCAGATTGCCAACTAAAAGGAGAAGCAAACCCAAGAATCATCGTTAAAGCTGCAATGGTGAACAGCTCCCCCAAATAGGTAAGGAAAATATTGCACCATTTTGTAAGATATTGTGGTTATGTTAAGTTATGTCAGAGAGCTGCCATATTGCTAATCCGTGGTGTCATAATGATGTCATAATGATGTCATAGTGAGGTGAAACCTTTAAATTCTCTGTAAGTCTTTTCACCTTTTCTAGGAGACGACTGTAAACAGTGTGATCACGCTTTAACCCAATGTTGCTATTTGTAGGCAAATTTATGAACTTCAAAATTCCATATGCAAAAACCCATCACTATCACAGGAATTTACAGTTGTAATACAAAAAGAAAAAATTGACTGTACGTGGCTCAATGATGTCATAATTAGACTTGCTCAAGTCATTAGTCTTGTTTTTGAAGGAACATTAAAGAATGATATCCCCCAAAATGGAAGATTTTTCTCAGCTGTTTGAATGACTTGTTCATCGTAGTCATCTCTACCACATAGACCAATGATGATGCTTGCCTTTGCTTCTCCTTTAATCACCAGGTCGACATAGAAACTCTTTTTACATATTATAGTCCAACAACTGACCTGTTTAACCCCTTTCTTCTGGTTAAATCTGTTGAGTTTGTCTAGGTCGCTGTCCACGGTGCAGTTTATTGCAGTCTGTAACTCGTACCAAGTCCTCTGAAGTTTCTCTGCCAGCGTCGAGTCTCCTCCACCTTGAATATTATTCTAGCATGATCAACAAGAAAGCAGCACCAAAGGAAATTATTGAAAACAAACAAACAAACCGAATTAACAGTTAAAAAAGAAAAGTCTGTGTAGATACAAGTGAGGTTTATAGGTAAATTATGTTAACATATGTAAAATTTAAAACACGTCAAGTAAAAAAAGAAAAAGAGCAGCTTGAAACTCACATTCTCGTTCACAGCACCGTTCGTTGTTCCGCTGTTTGATTTTTTTACTGCTCGTGCTATGTCCCGTAGGGTATTACAAGTTTGTATGATATGTGCGAGCCCGAGGGACTCCGCATTGGAAAACATAGAGTCAGCACCTCCAGATACCTGGTACGTACAGAAGCAAGAGAAAAAAAAGTGGAAAAAATAGAGGGAAAAAAGACATGCCCCAATAATGTAATATGTTTACAAATGGCTAAAACAGCTCTTCATCCACCACCAAGAGAGAATGTAAACACTTGTTTTACTTTTCTTTGTGAACAATGTTATAGCACTGACAAGAATGAAATATGCTGATTGTCCTGTGACGAAGACATGCTATAGATGAAAATAACGGTAAAGCCGATACTAAGATACAACTGCCATGTCTCTTTAATCATTATTCGGAATTCCATATTAAAGACAAAACATAACAGAAATTCCATCAAATTTGCTTGAGCAATCAACGTCAACCACCGGGAATGTCCCTATAAATCATAAATAGGTAACGAGAGGTGTTTGTTCTTTCATAAATGTTATCCAAAAGCAAAAATTAACATAAGAGAGAAAAGTGTAGACTCACTGGTCTAAACCTGGAGGGGATGACTGGTAAAAGTTCAACAAAGAACTGGTCCATCGGAGATGAGTCCATATCTTCATTGTCTTTAGGCTTATCCAACATACCATAAAGTTTAGAGAGGTAGTGCTCTGTAATTAAAAATTTATAAAAAAAAAAAAATTTAATTATAAAAAAAAAATTTTTAAAATGAAAATTATAGAAAACAATTGTCAAAGCTCTTAATGGTCTAGTTACAGAGATGCTGAACAATTTAAAACTCCCAGATATCGATAAAGAGGAAATATGGAGGCCGATCTGTTTCAAGATAAGTAAGAAACTAAATGAGTTCATTCATCATTTTAGGTAACCTCGAAACAAAAATCTTCTCCAAATGCCTGAAGAGGAAATCATACACAGACTACATGAGAGACGAGGTTCACTATCGATAAGAACATAATAAATTACGTCTCTGTCAGTCATTTTATCCTTCTTTTGATAAGAGGATCTGCTCATATTTGTGACAGCAGGCATAACTTTTCTGTTCTTAAAAGCCATTTTCCTGCATTACAACCATCCCTGCAGTGACCCACCTACCCACTCCCCCCTCCCCCACTTAAGATACTTTGTAATCTATCCTTACTATCATTTTGGTATATTTTCCTGAGGTGATTCATTGCTTCCTGTACAGATATGCTGAAAGTAAACACATCCCATCCACCTTACCCCCCCAGCCATCCCTGCAGTGACCCATCTACCCCCTCCCCCACTTAAAATACTTTGTCATCATTCCTTACTATCATTTTGGTATATTTTCCTGAGGTGGTTCCTTGCTTCCTGTACAGATATGCTCACGTTGCTGAGTTTTCCAGAGCCATCCGCTCTTTTGGTGAGAAGCCTAACGTTGTGTTCTAGCTTCACTGCATGAAGGTTTCCCGTACAGCGTTTGCATTTCTTTCCTCTTTTCGAGATGTGCTCGCGGGCGAACTCGTCGATCAACTGGTTTCGATGAGTGGCCATGCAGCGATTGTTTGATCCGACGCTATGTGTTTGAATTTCTGCAACGAGAAGAAAAGTCAAAGGTTCGACAACGTTTCGAGTGCAAATATAGATACAGTTCCATTCAACAACTATTGCTCTATTGGTTAATACAAAGTTCTTAAAATAGGAACTTGACTAGGAAGATTTTTTTTGGGCCCCATTGGAGGTCATCAACATGAGGCTTTTGAAAACTCAGAATTGAAAATAACGTCACAAATTCTCAAGGGATTTATCAGATCGTTTTCAACGTTTCAACGTCACTGTAAAGCTACAGCTTTTTGGTTTTTCCATGAAATGTTTGCACTTACTATCCAGAGATATTCCTAGAGTAGTCGTGAGTACTTCATCCAACTCCTCCTCTATATCATCCTTCTCAAGAGTTGGTTCGTCCTTCAACTTAAAGATATCGGGATCCAGATTGTCCATGAGGTCGATGTTCCCGCTGTTGATCAGCTTCAGCTTACAGAGAAAGTTATGCAGCGCCCAGCGAGGGGCAGCTAAATGATGACATTTAAGACAGGAACCATGAAGAATCTAAAAGAAACAGATGCATCATATTTGTCTATTTCATTCTTGCAAGTTACTTCTTCCCCGGAACAATACAATGAGACAAATTCTTAATCTTTTACTTTGGAAAATTTCTTGTACATTCTCTTTTCACACAAAATATAAATAGTATTGAGGAAAGAGAAAAAAAGGAGCTGTTTGGTAAGCACAGTGAATCTTAACCGGGCGGGGGGGGGGATTTTCCTCTGAGGGGACCTATATGTACTTCAGGGGGGAACTTTTTGTCTCTCCTTAATAATATGTAAATCTGTACATGCCATTTATACCATTGTTCCCAGGCATTCTCTTTGCTGTGAATGTAAACTATGGAGAAAACCACTTTGGTGACTGTTTGTGTGATGAATTTTAGAAAGGGGGGAATAACTAGGGTAGCTAATTGGAAAAAGGGGAAACTGGGACAAAAAGGTTAAGAACCGCTGGGTTAGCATTAATGTATTGTTCAGTTACTCATTTTCTAACCCATTCCTTAAATATAACCTTCAACATTAACATGAGATAAAAACACTATTAATCTGTACAGTTTGCAAATGACTTTACAGAATAGAGACAGGCTAATTAATATACTATAATAAAGCTATTCTTTCTTTTCATAAATTTTTAAATATGTTTCAAAAAATTTTTCTTTCATAGTAAACAACTTTACCCTGCATTTTCAAGCCCAATTGCCAAAATATTCTTGTATCGTTGTCTAACTATTAAGGGAAGACCAAGAAACTGGAAAACATATTCTGTTACTAACGGTCAGCTCCAGTTTCACCATGAATGATGACATTATAAGCATCAGGTTTCGTAAATAACAGAAAGCAATATATTAAAGCTTTTTGGGACAGTCTCAATCTAAAGCATCAAACAGTTAATGGTGTGCTAATCAGAAGCTTTCAAATGATTGTAGCAACATAGATCTGTTAATAAGAATGAGAGTTAACAAATTATGTCAGAATCTGACAAGGCACGGGCAGAACGTTATAAACCAGCTTGAAAGATTAATCACATACTCCTCTCAACATAAAGCAATTTCACAGTAAAAATATATTGTAGGCTAATCTTACCTGCACCATGATTCGAATGTACAAGGGATTGAAGACAGGAAGGGGTAAAGTAATATGACCAAGATGTCCTGGACAATGAAGTGGGTTGAGAAGGCACGTAGAACACACATCATTCTTTTCACTTGGTCCTGGAGGGGAACAGACGAGATGACTTTCATTTTAGAGCGGTAGTTTGATGACACACATAGTTTTGACTGATAATGTACATAGATGATAAGTCAACTTGATAAGTCTACTAGTTATTACCACCAGAATCATGCTCAATTTGAAATGTCAAATTCAAGTTTCTACAAGGGTTTTCTTGCAGTTTCGAAATTCGAAACTTTTAAGTAATTTTCAAATAGCGGGCATGTGTCAAGCAGGATCAATAACTCCATCAGTGAAATAAACAGTTAGGTGGTGGAAAGCAAACATTTATTCAAAGGAGATATAAAGTGACAAAGAGCTGCTCATCCTGTTTTCTGATTGACAAGCTCTGCAGGCAAATTTTTAAGGCTTTTGCCTGGCTGTCCCTTGGACGATTATGCCGTACACTTTGGTTGTCCGAACAGCAAACTTGGTTGTTCCCAAAAATGTAGCAAAATAAGAATGACCAATTTGTACACTGGAGGAGAGATGTATAGGTTAGGTGAATAGATAGAAGACTAATACCAATTTGTCATTCTACCTGAATTTGATATAAACAACTAGTCGTCCACCAGACAACCTCCACAGCTCGTTTTGGTTGTCCGAGAAATTTGGTAGTAGAAGATGGGGACTACCGTTAAAAGTTTTGCCCTGCTCTGTACAGGGGGAAGTTGCCATGGCCAGCTACCAAACCTGAAGGCATATTGAAATTCCTTCCCATTGCCAGCCAATGGGTTACATCCAATGAAACTGGGGTATGATCTCTGGTTAAACAGTATGCAAGTTGCTAACCTTCTCACAGGCACTCACCAGAAGAGAAATGGTTCTGTAAAAGATTCTTCTAACCACTAAGAGTGAATAGCCAAGTTGGCACAGCACAGGCCTAATTCTGGGGTTCGCTGATTGAAATCTCATTTTTCGCCAATGACTTCTTTGGTCTTTCAAGTTTTGTATGTATTTCCCAGCCACCTTTCAGTTGTTAATTTTATAATGTTATTTACATTGGATGTCAAATTTCTCTTGAAATATCCTTCACTGCTACCTTTATCGATTGAACAACAAATGAAACTGGGGTGTCATCCGTGGTTCTTGCTAAGTAAGGTATGTGGTTTCCAACTGGCATTGCAGCAAAGAAACCAGTGGCCGAGAGGATAAAGGTGGTGGCATTTGAAGCAATGAGGCTTAGCAATTGGGAGGTTCCGGGTTAGATACCCAACCGGGTCATAGTAAGGTGGGTTTTTCATCCAAGAGCAATCTACGGTTTTCCCATATAAAATGACTTTTTAACTTGAAAAGATTCCAAATTTGAGTTAAAATGTTGAACTAGAAACCACCCAACATGTAAGTTGTTATCCATAAGCCCTTGCGGTCTTCTCCCACATTTTTGGTCGCTTAAGCGTCATAAAAATAACTGCTGATTATCATTATTATTATTAAGGAAATGGTTATACAGAATTCATCACTAACTGGATAGCTCAGTAGATATAAGCAAAAGTCATACGACTCAGTAGATAGATCAAAAAGTCTTACGACTCTGCACTCACAAGTATGGATGCTCTTCTAGCCAATATTTCTTTGCTGTTTTTAACTTTAAAGTAATCAAAAGATCTCTTTCTTACCCAAAGCAGAATCATACAATCCACCCGGAACTGGCGTGCCAATCTCAGTGAAGAATTGAGAATGAGTTATTTCCTTTACGCTGAGTTTCTTAATTTCTTCAGATGTGTAATTCCGGAATGCGACCTTGAATGGTTGTATATTTGGAGGCCCCAAAAGTGCCATTGTACAAATTTTCCAATCAATTAGAGGTATAAAGTAACCTGGAAGGCAATAAATTAAACATCAAATTAAATTTAACACCACTAGTCCTGCTAACATTCATTCTGAATCTATTTTCTTCATTTTGTAGTGCTTATTTAAATCTACATTCTAGACTGAAAGACCAGTGGACTAGTGATGTGTCCATATTTCTCTGATGAAAAGTGCCACACCATTTTACTATTTACTTATATAGCTCTACCATTTAAATGTTGTTATATAATTAACAGTAGCATGGGCACTTCGTATTCCGGACACCTAAGCCTTAAATCACCCCAAAACTATATCTATTGGTATAAATCACCTAAAAATATACTTGATATGGTGGGAGAAGTGTGTTATATAAC
>KN888673.1:57860-74729 GCA_000934455.1 Apostichopus parvimensis | reverse complement strand
AAATAAGGTTTATTTTGTTCAAATCTTGTATTTAAAATCTTGTCATCAGCTTTAGAAAAGTTGAGGTAAGGTTAGTTTGTCAGGTGTATTATGATATTATCTGAAGAGGTTCATACAAGTAGAAAAACATATCATTGAAAGCCTTGATTCTTGACTTGGTTTTTTTATAAATTGTAAAGACAGTATTCTTTTTTATATTAAAACTGCTACTGTTTTAGGGATGTTTGCTTGGCTTCTCTAGCCTTATAATTCAGTATATACCTGATAAAGTGTATAATATTCTAAGTATGACTTTGTACAGAAACATCATAATTAGGTCAAGTAACACTTTTGCTGTCATTGATATAGTGTTAGGACAGGCCTTCAGTTGCCTTAGAATTTAAGAACACAAAAAAATTACTGAAACTCTCCAAAATTGTTTAATTTCTTTCATTCCTCAATTGGAATTATTCCCAGACATCAAGAAGGGTTGCATATGACAATTTCAGTTTTTCTCTGTGGAATATATTTCCAGGTGGGAAACAAAATGCCTTTTGAACTTGGACCATGAGTGAGCATTCTAGCATATTTTAGGACAGTACTAGTGATCTTGTTTAGCAATACTTTGTTGTTGATGGTGTTGAGATCAGACACCAAAAGTAACATACAACTCTCAGCAGCTACTGATGGTTTGCAACACAACATGTTCTACAAACTTCAACCTTTCCTTGAATAAAATCTGTCCTAAGATTGTAGCTTCAGCAATTAAATTTATTATTCCTTATCTCATTGCAAAGTTTTTTCCCCCACAAACTGTAAAACTTTTGCATTGCAAAAAAAAGAGAACAAAATTGAAATGATCTTTGTTTTCTCTTATTTTTCTCTTGTCTATTTCTAGACATAATGATTCAATTATTGAAAATGGGACCCTATCTTAACCCTGCCCTCATCCACTATGCCGTGTAACAGATAAGCATTTTAGTCTATTGAGAATAATGCAACTCAAGGCACTTTAGAGCCAACTTAGTACAATATTTTGCTTCCATTCTTCATACTTTCCATCCTCTGTAAAATGTTTCCTCGCTAGGACTGAACAGAGAGTTGTAAGTGAAAATGATTAATGGGTTCTAATTTGTTGAAAAACATGCAGATACTGGAATTTATGGGTGCCCCTTGAAACTTTACCAATGCCCCTGTTGCCGATCTGCCTTCCTCCACCCTCTCCTCCAGAATGAACGCACTACTGCTACCCCTGCTCAAATAGATCACATTATCTATTAATTAGTCAATAATGTTGCTCTACATAATACGAGAAGTAACGACGCTTCATCGTTACTTCTCGGAAACTCCATATGTGATATAACGAGCGAGAAGTGATGGCACACTCTGCTTTAGGGCAAAATTAAACCACTCTGTTCAATACCATGGCGAGGATGACGTCATCTTGTAAACAATATGGCGGCGACGTACACCAGCACTGTCAAGAGTCAGACTTCTTGAGCTTTTATGCTGCCTTATGGCGTTTTCAGATTACTCGAAACTCTCATTTTTAAGTTTTTTTGAAAATGGATTATTTTAAGAACATTCTCGCTGCGTAGACATCATTCTGTACTTGATGTATTATGGGTTCTGCATCGAGTTCAACAGCCGCACCGTCTGGTCCAAGACCACAGACTTCAATACCACCAATTAATTACAAATCAGACGATGCTAACGTTAATAGATTGGTCCAGAAGTTGTCAAGACAAAGCAAGAGAAGGAAATATCCGAACTCTACCATCGATAATTCCGAAGATGACTTTGCGGAGCGTCAAGCTAGGAATCAGGTTGAGTAACTTGGTTATCTTCAGTGTGTAGGCCTAGTTTTTGAAGCATCTAAAACAGTTACTAAACTGTAGTGTCACTCTGTAAGTGTAAGGCTATCACAAATTGATCATGGTCGAATCCTGTCTATTCAATGTACATAATGGCCTTACATCAAAAAGTAGTGTGTGAGGTCCTTATTCTCTGTGTATTCCATACACTGCAGAAGCACTGCAAAAAACCTAAAATAAATCCCTGGCTACATGTGGACATGTTTCGTTCATTACAGTTAGACTTAAGCTAGAGGTCATTGTTTAATTTGAATCACATACACAAAATTTGTCACTTTTTTTTTGTCTCTTCATCAACCCATTACTGTAGTCTGTAGCCATGTTGGTTCAACCAATTATTATTAAAGTTAGGCCTAGTCTAATGACCTGCAAGCCGTGAAGAAAGGAGGATATCCTTATGAGAAAGAAAAACAAGATTATGTTGATAATATTTCCTGAAATTCCAGACAAAAACAGAATGGAGCTCAGCACTATTAAAGAGGGAGATGTTTTAAAATGAGACAAGATGCAAACAGCAAGTGCTGCAAACATACGTGATCAAACAGGAAAAACATTTTGCATCTAGGGGCCTAGTGATGTTTGCCATATTGAAGAAGTTGGTACATTTATGTCACAATGAAAACTGTGCGTGTGGGTATACTGTAGGTATGGAAATTTGTACAATAATATAGGCCCCTAGGCCTATTTGTTTCCCATAAAACAAGAAAAGTGTCCATTTTTCATGACATAAATAATGAGTGACTTTATGAATATCTAAAACAAAGAATTGTCTGGCCATGGTTTGTTGTTGTGATCAAAGTGATGCATTACATTTTAAATTTAAGTAGACTAATCCCTTGGGATTAATTTCTCCCAAATAATTGAAAATTAACCTAATTCAGTAAGAAAGTAGCCTACCACTTATTGTAAAGTAGCATGATGTAATGTGGCCATTTCTCTGTCTGCAGTTTTGAATAACTGTGCTTGATATACCACACTAGGGAACAGTTAGTTGTTTAAAATTTGAGTAATATTTTTGAAAGCTCTAAACTTTGTCTCTTATTTGGTTCCAGTGTACAAACACACTGCTTTTCATCTCTGCGCTGGTATAGCAACCTGCACATTTGCAGAGCATTTTACTTTGCGTTACATGATAATTATTCCATGAATGTATAGAAATTACTCTCGTCTAGAGCTACAGTAGGATGTTCATTCCATGAATTGAAGGAAGGCTAAAATCCTCAGTCACACCAATTCAATATCAAGGACTCAACTACAACATAAGCATAGCTTAGCAGGATTTTGACTGTAGGATAAAAGCCAGTGTAGTGGATCTTGACTTCCAATAAAAAAACTTCTTTTCACCATAGAACAGGCCACAGTGCTTTATAGGCAGCCAGCCGTCTTTTGCACGGCTGGTTTCGCAAAATAACTGCCTATTTTACCAGGCACAGCTTGTAAAATATATATGAAGTTGTTCAAAGTTTTCAGTACAGTGTACGCAAATATACAGAGTTACAGAAATGAGACAACAATGTCAATGTTGTTGTTGTTGTTTTTTTTTTTTGTTTTTTTTACTTTCCCTAATATTACCAAACAAATCTTGTATCGGCAAACTAAACAGCTTGCATTTTACACTCTGATACCTCAAGAAAGGCAAAGTTTCTAAAGGGGGACTTGTCTCCTTAACCCCCACAAGGGCCCCAGGGCAGGCCCCTTCACCCCTTCCTTGAGGGATGATCACATAACGATCGCAATGATGGTTTCATGTTGCCCCAAAAAGGTAGGACACCCACTTTTAAAATTTGGACACCCACATCTACCATTTCTGCCTCAACCCCTGCAGTAGAACGCATCCAATCTGTTTTGAAAGTGTTCATTTGAAGATTGATTGCAGTTAGACAGAGCTGTTGCAGAACAGACCACTGTGTTAATGTACTGTTATGAGTCATAGCTCGAGACTTCCATTTTTCAAAAGGCAAAAGTGCTCAAATTTAACTTTTCGGTTTTCATAAGCCTGCTAGTGTTATCAGCAATGAATACTATTTCAACAGTTGCTTGTTTGAATCCCTCGTTTTGCTTAAAGTGCTCTAAGGAGCAAAAAGTCGAAAACTGTAAGATTTGAGCTTTCTATTTATTTGTTATGTTCATATGCACCCCATTGGGATAGTCAGTATCTTTCCTAATTGGATTTTCTTCATGATTTTCTTTCAGGAAAGTGTATACATTCTCAAACAACTCTACAAAAGAATGGATCCTGCTGTCATGAAGACGATCGGCGAGGCAAAAGGAGAAGTGAAACTCTCTTTCAAATATAACGAGAAGCGTGGTGCACTCCTTGTTAAAGTTGTCTGCGCTAGAGACCTCAGTGCCAAAGATCTACGGGGGAATACCATTGATCCATATGTTAAGGTAAATTATTGCCAAATTAATTTCACCAAAATATAAACTTTTATCGACAACACTGTAGGGTGACCGTATTCTAATTACATGTAATAGGATACTTCAGTTCATTGTCTAGTGTTAACAGCTCCGTTGTAATTGATGGCATGATTTACAAGGATTTGGTCCTAAGAAAGGAGCAAATTACACATATTTGAGTTGAAACTAAATTACTTTGATTAAGAACACTGTCCTTCATACAGTATGATTTGTTGTAGTAACAATTTGGCCAAATGGAAGAGTGAGTTACTAAAATATCAATTGGTTGTATAAGTGATTAATATATAGTTGCTTTTTTTTTTGTTGCTTTGTTAGGTAAAGGTGAACTTAAATCTTTCAAAATGTAGTTGTTCCTCTCTCGACCTCTTAACCCTGATACATAACTGCATGTCTATACCAACACTGTTGCCAGGACTTGCGGATTGTGTCAAGACTGGGTGAGAACCACTATCCTTCAGCCCTTGTACAGAAACTTCCACAATTTAAATTACAATCTACCTTCAGATGGAGTTGATACCAGATTCTAACCACGAGGGAACCAAATCGACTCGATTTGCCAGGAAAACACTTCAACCAATATACAATGAGATCTTTACATTTAAGGTGATACCTGAGGAGCTTGTGGAGTCTATCTTCAGGGCTCAAGTTCTGAGCCGTGACCCCATGGGTAAGGATGATTTCCTGGGTGAAAGAATCATCAGATTCTCTGAGATGAACTTGGCTGAAACATGGACAAGTTGGTTTGAACTGCAACCAGAGGTAAATATGCTCACTTCTCCAGCAATTAAATATTTTCCGTTATGAAGCAAATTCTTTCTTCTACCAAAGCGTTTATAGGCAGTAGTTAATGTTAACGCATGTGGCACCTCCCTCATTCCCATGCATCCCTCCCATAACCCCCTCCGTCCAACCAACCTTTCTTCTTTTGTTTCCCATGCAAGCCAAAATCATTTGCAAATGTTTAATCTTAAAGTGGGATTTCCAAGTTCTTTACAATTTCACATAAAATATTATGCATAACTGATGTGTATCTTTCCTTATTTCTAATTAGACCGATCTCAACATCCGAGGGGACCTTGAAGTATCCTTATCGTACAAGCTTCCAGATACTTTGATCGTGACTGTCCATAGCGCTACTGATATCTTAAGTAGAGATGTGAATAGGCCTCCAAACCCTTACGTGAAGGTCATTGTTTCTGGTATACCGAAGGGGGCAGAGACCCAAATCCAAAGGAAAACATTGTCTCCAGTTTGGGAAGAAAGTTTTGAATACACACTGGCTAAGGAAGAGCTTGTGGACAGGTTAGCAATACCATTATCGTATTATGCTTATCAACAAGTATATACCTTCCCCAGAGGTGTGATATATTTGGATTGATAATTGGATAAAGAATGACCAGGTGTAAGAATTTATTGCCAAAAAAGTATTTGTTGAGATATGAAACGTATGTCGAAGGAGTGACAGGGAAATTGCATTCAAAATCATGATTAGTTTGGAAGTATTTATTTCTGCTGCTTTCCATTGACGTACGCAAACTCATCTTGACTGGAGCAAACTAGTGCACAAGGAGTAGCAAAGAATCAGGTCACAGATGTTTATAACTTATTTTATTTGCAGGTGACAGAGGGGAAAGTGTGGGAAAAAGATAGTCTGAGGGTACAGAGATTTTAAATGTAACCTTGCAGTTGCATTATGTCGGGAAATATGTGGTAACAGTGTTGACTCACTCTATTATGATGGATGTGATATTAATATAAAGTTTCATGATATATCCACATCCGAGGTGAGTGACAATCCTTCTTACCTCCCCCACCCCAACCCACCCCAACCCCCCCCACCAGTCCTCCAGATTTACTTGTTCAACACTCTGCATTCTTCTATTTCAGATATGTCGTGCTGCATGTGCTAGATAAAGCTATGATTGGTGATACAGAGGTGCTTGGGCAGGTCTACATAGATTTAACTAATTTAGATATTTACAACGGCTTTAGAGGAAAGTTTGAATTAGCAGATTTGGTGAGAACCTATTTATTTTATTTATTTTTATTTCTGATATGTTTTTTACTCTGTCTTGTACATTTTCAAATCTTAGCATAAGACTTTGTGCTATAGTACAATGGACTCACTTGCAGTCTTAACTCTCTGCCCACTGACCAAATTACAAAATGTTCTTTTCTTGAAGTATTTCATGAACGTTTGTGAAACTTTCTCACAATGATCTTCGATAGAATGGGACATTAGGGGTCAAAACAGTTACTTTCCCTTCTCTGACAATCAGAAATTTATTAAAAAAAAATAAAATTGCTCATAATTAACTGTTAAGTTATGGTGGGTCATTTTCAATGTGCTCATGAATTTAATGAAATAGGTTTGAAGTTCATGCAGGGATCATTTTGTGTACACTGCTTGAATTGGTTTCAAGGGCTTGCTAACAACTCATATATTGTGGGATATATTTTTAAGCAAATGATGAATAGAAGATGACTTGGAAATTTGTAGCCAATTTGAAGGCATTTTTAGCATTTTGTCTTGTCATAATTACAACTCATTCATTCATTTTTTTTTTCTTGCTTTTCAGAAAACCTCTGACCGAGTTCGGAGTCAAGGATCTCAGTCTACGACAGCTCAGGAGTTTAAGGAGGCCATGTATGCACACAGTGTGTACAAGTACCCTTACTTAGTATTCAACAGAAACCAAACTGGAAACAAGGTAAGATGTAGATATATTAATAAATAATAAGAAAATTACACACATATAGATAGCTGACCGTTAGCACTTCTGACTTTTTGTATTCGACAACTTTTCTTTGTGATTTTTTCTTTATCAGCGTGTATGGTAGTGTACAGTGCTGGTTATGCTGCGATGTAGTTTTCTGACCAGACAAACCTTAAAACATTTAGTTCAAAACATATCCATACAACATTATTATGGAGTAAAATTGATCTCCTTTCCCGTTTATTGTTTTGTACTGTATGGATGACAGAACTCCTCAGTTCACATTCATTTATAGCTTCGGTTAACATTTAGGTGCAGATCAAATTCAGATTAATGTGGGCAGGACTTAAAGACTTCATATTTCAGATAGGAAACACATAACAGCTATAGATATAGCAGACTTTTGGAGCAGGTTTAGCTAGTCTCCTTTGCATATCAGAATTGGGCTGAAGCTGTCTCTTCTCGAACTGTTGAGGATAACTGAGATGTCCCCACCTCCAAATTTTTTTTTTTTTTTGGCAAAACCCCTTTTCATAAAGTAAGAGTTCCCCTTTTTTGAGAAGGATAAGTAACCTTTTTCCATTTTTGTTGTGAAATGGTATGGTTTTGTTGAAAATTAAGAGAAAACAAAATGTTGTACAGAACTCACAGAGGGTCTCTTAGGTTGGGTTGCCGTTGGGGGGGGGGGCATCAGTTTAAGTACTCAAGTCAAAGTCTTATGTTCCCACTCCCCCCCCATCCCCCACATAGTGGTTTGTGTCACATATAAAGTAGCAGATGCTGTTCTTTCATTCATCTGTCCCAATTATGACACCACTGCCTTAATCTTACACAGCGAATACTTTATCCGATATCACATCACAAATCGCTATGCAAAATGGGCACATTGCTATTCAAGTGCAGAGTTGCATAACAGCTATTGTAGGCAGAACCAGTCATTTATAAGAGACAGAGTTCACAGCCTTCAAAACTGCAGAAGTTTTACACTAAATAATTCCCTGTTACACAGAGAATGTTCTCAGTCTGGACATCACATCTGATGCACATTTATTTCTCCATCCTAAATTTAACTTGAGTCATCTTACTCAGCCATAGATATTTACAGTTAACCGACACTTATAGTCGACTGTAGCCATATATGTGCGATGACTTTCATTTGTCAATGGAACCTAAGTACCGGTTGAAATATCTCGCATTATTGCTTAGGAGTTTTTCATTTATATGGTTCCCGTGATATCACGATACAATTCACATTACGGCTTCAATTATTATATGAAGTGATAAACTGAAACTGATAGCAGAAGGAAGAAATAAATCACTTGCTACTATGCATTGAAAAGGGCACCAAACTTTCAATAGAACATCTTTGTATGGAATGGACAATTGCGACTGTTACACTTAATATGTATTGTCCCTTGTCTCATAGAGTAGGGTTAAGATAGCAACTGAGATATTGCTATTCTACTTACTTCACCTTTGCTAACCTTTCCTTACGTTTGTTAAAAGTAACAACTTGTGCGACTTCTATGTATGTTATTCATTGTGATCCATTCTTCTTCCAACACTTAGATCGTGTCCGTTCGAAGTCGTAAGGCAGGCTCGTCAGCTAAGCTTCGTCTGATCGATGGTATGCCAATGTGAAGGGGTTTCAAAGAAAACAACATTCCAAAGCAGGTGTTTTTATTTAAGTTGTGTTAGGAGTTGCAGGTATCATTTTTCTTAATCTATTTTATTGTACATTTTGCTTTTTAATCTTTCATTCGGAAATTTTCCTCTGATTGCAAAAACAAAGAAAAGATTGCAAAGACATCACTTAGTAAATGATGTCACGGATTGCAATCCTTTTCGCCTCACATGATTATGCACAATGCACTGGACCACCATACCCTGCTGAGCTCAAATTTCTTGCATTCTAAGATAACAAACAAGATTTCAAATCTTCAAGTTGCCTCAAGATCTTCTCCCACTTACAATGTTTTTGGATACAGCAACAATCTAGGACAATGAACTTGTCATTCATAAAAAGAATAATTTAATGGTGATTCAATTTTTATGTTATAATGACCATTTTCTGTCCGTCTAGCATTGTTTTCCTTCCTTAAATGTATGTTCTTAACATTATGTCGTCACGATTCATTTCAACTGTTAAGGTTTTTTCCTTTTTCTCTCATTTTTCTTTTCTTTCCTTTTTTGCACAAATACACTATTTCCGGTGCAATCATGTTTATTTTCAAAGAATTGATTTATGATATAGCAGCAAACATCAGAATTCTGAATCATAGTATATTATTTTTAGTATGAATCATCCAATAACATAAAAGACTACTAAGATTTTCCAATCCTTTCACGAGTACTCACATTGAGACTGTAACACTATCCCTTTTGAGGGAAAGATGCTACAACCCTGTATGCACTGTGGAAATCAAACTTTATTTATTTGTTTATGTAAAATCAGTCATTCAAGAGAAATACCTTTTTCGTGAAGGGGTTGGGGAGGAATGGGTAGTGAGGGCCTAAGAGGTTAGCGGGAGGTGTCCCTCTTGCCCACATGGCCAGAAGCCCATTACCTAATATAGGAATCTTTCTGTCTTTCATGTGACTGTTTTCTAAGGGTTTTTTTTAAGATTTAAAGAAGATTCACATCACCCAGGCATCTCTATCATGCATCTCATAGCTTCTCGGCCTTTTGGCTAAGATCATGTGTAGTATCTGTTCCCTTTTGAGGGGAATGGTGATGCACACCCGAAGATGATCACACAGTCACAGTCCCGATGCAAGGGGACTGGGGTTGAGAGCGGATCAGTCGTTCGGTAGTTTGGTTTTCGTGCCCAGGTTCTTTCCTGGGCGACTTTGTCTTAAAAAGTATCCAGGCATCTATATCATGCATCTCACAGCTTTTGTGGCTGTATTTGATCCGTATGTCAAAATGATGCTTCCACAATGGATATACCCTGTACACAACAGAGTATTTATAAACATTTAATTCTTTCATGAGATGCCTTCCACTTTCTGTAGTTGTTCCAATTTGTTAGTTTCCTCCCCATCATGAACTTTGAGAATTTACTGGATTAAAGTGTAGTCTGGTATCATAAGAAACCGTGTATAATTTGCATTCCATTGGATTGTTCAAGAATATATAAGTGTAAATGTAAGTGTGTTTAACATTCCACTACCGCCTGTTCAAGATGCTTAATTCATATGAGAAAACTCCGTCCAAATGCTAATAACATTTAAATAAAATGACTCATTCAAACTATCATATTTGTTCTATCATAATTTGATATTTTTTGTTTTTGCATTTTTTTACTAAAAGTTATGCCACCCAATTCCCCCCTCCTCCACCCTGATCTTTTAAGTACCCATGCATGGCACAATGCAGATAACTTTCTATTAACTAGTACTAATTCATGATACAGGCTTGAGATGGGAGGGGGCAGGAGCAGTGAGGTGCTCATAAGGGGAAGGGTGCCATCCTTACCTCCATCAGTTTGGGGGGAAATTGTTTCAAAATTTCAAAGTATTTTTTAGCACAACCTTGCATTAAGACCTGACTATTAACCTAGTTTTTAGTCTAAATATACCTCAGAATGCACCATTTGACCTCTAAACTTAGAAAATTGTAGCAGGGGTTATCCCCCCCCCCCCCCCCCCCGCACATTGGGATTCACATTCAACAGCCCCACAGCCGCCCACAAATTACTAAAATTTGGATACACCTACAGCCTGTCCAGGGATTAAGCCTTCCCCACTTCCACCTTCGAAATCCTGTGTGCATCACTGAGTAGGAATGGAGGTCATGTTCAGTGATAAAGAAAAGGCTGCCCTTTCCCTCATGAAAAACATTTCTCTGCAAACTAGTAGTAAAAAACTAGTACTAAGAGGCCCTCGTGATAATAAAAATTTCCAGTTTTATATGAAGAAGGTCCCTGACCTTAAGTAGCTATATAACATCCTCACCTGAAATGAGATGAAGACCTAGGCTTAGCATTGATGTCCAGATTGTTCCTCGATGGTATATAATCAGGCAGTTATTAGGGAGAAGTCCGCAAGAGCTTATGGATTACAACTTACATCCTGTGGCTTCCAATTCAACTTTGGAATTCCAATTCAACTCAAATTTGGAATCTTTTCAATTTAGAAAGTCATTAGTAGATCGCTCTTTTGGATGAAAAACCCACCTTAATATGACCCAGCCGGGGATCGAACCTCTCGACTGCTTAAGCCTCATTGCTTTAAATCGGTCAAGTCAGCTTAAACGACCCCATGTCCACACATCCCCCCCGGGAAATCCTGCATTTTCCCCAGATTACATGACAGAGAACTGTGGCTATTAAATTCAGCATCGAAGCAAGGTTCAGTGTCTACATACTTCCCAAACTATGGGTCGCCAATCTCTTACAGCAGGTTACGTGCCAGATAGTGGAAAACGTCCCAATTGGGATCTGACAGTAAAATTCCTCGCTCTCAACATAGTATTACGATTCCAACTTATAAGTAAATGTGCAATTAAATGACATCAAATCAGTCTATGTGCAGTTTACTCATCAATCACAGGAGGGTGTGGTCTGGATGATTTCCGGACCAGAAAATATCTGTGGGTCATGACAAGCGATTTCAAAATGAAAATGACAACTTTGTCCCCCCAAAAGAGAAAGAATTTGTAATATTCACAAGAAATGAGGACACAAAAAGCTCAAATATGTTACAACAATTTTAATGTAAGTTGACAGGTTAACATCTCGGCAATTATTAACTCTACATGCATATAGCGATAATGTGACTCAAGTACTGCACATCAAGAAAAGGGGGGAAAAAAGAAGGAAGAAACATAAACTACATGCTCCTTGGTGAACCAATAGGAACAAAGCCAAGATGGGAGAAATACGCTATGGAGCGAGTCTGTGTACAACAAAAGAGTTATTGCATTAAATGAACAAGTTCATATATAGATTTTGTTTTCTGTTTATGCGTTATGCTGTCTTGTTCGACAATGTTTTTTTTTCTTCTAAATTGACAATATTTAGTAACTGTGAGATGTAATTCAGGAAACTTTTGGTATCCATTTATAGTTTTCATAAAAACTCATATTTTGATTGATCCTTTAACAATTTGTATAGGCACACAGGCGGTGTTGCTTTCCACCATTATAAAACTCTGTTGCCGTGAATATACACCATTTAACCTGTAGAAACGAGAGTACAGGAATGAGAATAAAATGAAAGATGAAAAAGAAAATGTTCTCAGCCCAATTTGTTCCAATATTCAAAAGAAGACCAAATAGATTAATAAAGTGTGCTAAATGTTGCAAGAACAACTGATTAATTTAATAAGTGAGCCATTTCACGACCATATTATAAATGACCGGTGGCAAGGATTGATATTTATTGACAAAGTTGATAACGTTCACAGCAATGTATACTTGCATAATAACAAGTAACCTATATAGCAGAGCAGAAACCACGAGTCCATCGACCTACCACGACTCTGCTTCATAATACATAAACTTATTTTGCAGACAGTAATCGCACTACGTTACAAGAGGGGGTTACCATACAAGAAACATTTAATGGTGATTACTGAATATATGGCAAGCCAAATGAGAGTTTCTCTGAACAGACTGAAGCAGTTGAACTGGAACTCTTAGTGGTACCAACCGGCTCGAAAAGGCAGCTCGGAACTACAGAAACAGTTACTAAAGGGGTTGGGGTGGGGGGGGTTAGGGAGACCTATTACAGGCACATTTATTTTAAGCAGTCTTTCATATGCAGACAATCACGTTCCTGTCCGCTTATGTATTTTATTCTTTCTTTTGAAATGATTACATAAATGATGTACCGGATTTAGCGACAGGTTTGCAATACGTTGACTGCAGGAACAACTCATTAGCAACAAGGTTTGCTACCCTATTCTACAATGACAATCTACTGCATGCAAGGTATGTTACAATCTGTGATGATTTACTGAGGAATTGAACTTAATATTGACGTAGTTAATCATCAGAAAATGTTTCCTTAAGAGAAAGCTAAGGAAACAAACACTATGCCAAAGAACCTCATCAACGGTCGTTGACGACAGATCTTTTTAACACTTTATTTATACGACACAATTTTGGCATTTCATTAAAAAATTTGCAGCATGCAAATGCTAGTGAACTGCAAGACCTCCACCCTGTCCTTTTAAATACCCATGCATGGCACAATGCAGATAACTTTCTATTAACTAGTACTAATTCATGATACAGTCTTGAGATGAGAGGGGGCAGGAGCAGTGGTGTGCTCAAAAGGGGAGGGTGCCATCCCCACCTCCATCAGTTGGGGGGAAAACTTTTTCAAATTTGAAAGTAGTTTTTTTACCATACTCCCCCTCCCCCCCCCCCCAGCTACATGGATTAGGGAGAGCAGTCATCAAAATGAAACTCAAAAGGATACAAGATTTTTAACACAGCTTGATTCACGATATTTAAAACAGAACAAAATAATTAGAACAGGAACGTGATGCCTTGAAAAGCAATCCAGACCGATCTAATGAAAATAAAATATAATACCTGAAATAATAGAGGAATGGGTGTGTTGTTAAAAGAGGGAAGAACTACAGCTACAAACAACTATAAATCACTATGACAACACAACCCATGTCACATTTAAATCTAGCACCTCCCAACTACCTCAAATTCCTATCTACCCACAACTGTAAGGAGCTACAGGTTTCATGTGCACATATTTGCTAATTGTGGTTTGTCTTATTTAATTAATTTTTTTTTGGGGGGGGGGCGGGTACCAAGTCACAGTTTCCAGGAAACATAGTCTTAACTTGAAATACCACTGCAGGAAATAACCTGGCTGCCATACTACAAACAATTTTAAACCTGTCATTGAAACAACTTGTTGTTGGCAATGCAACACATCTCAATACCTCTTTGTTATTACTACAGTGAAATGATTTTGACGTCAAAGGAAACTATTCAAAAGCTGACGCGAGCAGATTATTATATTGAAAAGAGCGTATATTCAGTTTGAAAATGTACACTTGATTCCTACTAATGCATTCATTGTCAATGCAGCTCCATTTCAGTTGTTCCGAGGTTTTCAGAGTCCAAACATTCCGTACAAGCCTACGATTGTTACTTGAGTTGGATGTGTCAGATATGATGCATCAGATATGAGCAACCAAACAGTTCTGCTGAAAGCTTATCTCACTTAAAGAAAGATTTGTCCAATTTGTACTTTTCTCATCCTGGAAGTAGAGATGGTATGTTTCAGTATAACCCATATCATTGCAACAAGTGCAGTTCATTAATATGCATTACATTCAAATAATTAACCAAATCACTATAAAGAATCCAAAAAAGAATTCCTCATGTCCTCATATTCTATGAAAAATCTTGTTCGATTCCTCTGGATAGAATTTTATTCCAGCCAAAAAGAATAAAAAAAGGTTTTCAGTTCTGATCAGAGATACCATATATGTGTGTTAGCCACAGCTGTAACTTACATTACTACACCTACGGCATGAGTATTGCTATAGGTTGCAATAGTAGTTTAAGAAATTTTGTTAGCTTAGGCATCAATGTTACTTACACCTTACAATGTTAGGCTACCTAGGCTGCCTCTCGATCGCAATACAAAAGCAGAACTGAAGAGGTCAATTGATATCTTTGCAACTCAACTTATTGTTTCCTTTTAAGAGAGAGGTCGCAAGATTGTTTTAATTATTTTATTATTTTAGCTCTACCTTTAAATTGTTTTATAAGAAGTGAATCTTGCCTGAATTAACATTTCCACCTGTTTCCTAGCTAAAATCAAAATAGAGGTACCCAAGCATTACTTTATAACAATGGCAAAATTAATCAAAATTCATACAAAATTTATTTTATTATTTTCTTACTTTTTTTCCTTTTTTTAGCTACATATTTAGGAAATTGTTGCAGCTGTGCTTACTACATTTGACCAACGTTACTACTATACACTAAGTTAGTTGTCTACCCAAAGGTCCCTAAGAAAAGTATAAAATAAAAGCAGAGAAAAAAATGATGATCATAATAATAATAATAATAATAACAACATTATTAATAGTAGATTTCATAGTTACAAACAATTAGTGAGAAGAGAGAGAGAGTTTCCAATGCAAAGGAAGAACAATTATAAAGTTAGAAATCCCACTAAGATTCACATCACATGAAATACTGCATTATAGATAGGAAGGAGAAAAAAAGTACATTTTTAGTTACAACATCACATTTACCTTAAACAAAGCACTTGAAACCACACTCCACAAATTAAAAGATAATGTTTCCTTTTTTAATGTAAATAACAAAAAACTCATTACACCGGATCGGTGGCGACTGCCTCTCTTAAAATTACTAAGATGTGCAGAAGAAACAAACGACCCAGAGAGACGAGTGTGAAGAAATCTCCTGCTCTTGGAATTAACACCCCAACATTGGTTGGGATCCAACACAGATCTTGTCTCCCATGTCTTAATAGATCATCCAAGACCTGCCTCTTCTCATCATCTGGTCTGAGATGCCTAATCGATTGTACCAAATATTCTAGCAAAAACTGGCACTAAGTAAGGTAAACTGTATTATGGATGATTATTATGTGGTTCCTGTGGAAATATAAGCTCCCCCTGGAGTACCCTCTTCAAAATTCATCGTTCCAACCAACATCTTCCCCATCTCCCACTCTTTGTTTTCCCTCCATGAAAACCAACTCCCGCCCCACTCTTCCTCCAATGCTACCACAAAAGAGCAATAAGAAAAAAATGATATTGAAACTACTAATGCCACCACCGTCTGCCAATATGTGCCAAAGATTACATTACTCATATCTATGGCATTGGCTTACAATTATATATTTGCATTGTCAATGAAAAGTTTAAAGCTACATTCGTTAGAAAATGTTATAACTATATTGGAAATAGTGTTAGTTGTAACACCTTATACAAACTATTGCCTTACACTTCCGCTACAACGTTTTGAATATTGAGTACAACTCTCTCCTTTGAGCTTTTTTTTGGTTGTCTTTACCTCCAATAGGCAGCTTCTTGTGAATCATTATTTGCAAAACTTTTTCGTTACATGCGCAGACACTTTCCACAGGAACCACATGTTAGGGGAAAAAAAGAAAAGAAATCTATCTTTTCCTAAACTTGTCCAATGAGGTCGATTGAAATGCATTGAGAGCCTCACAATGGAAGGAAATCGTAACCAAAAAACATTAGGAGGAAAAAAAAGTATCGAGTAATGATGTACCTCACACTGAATAAGACCAGGATGCAGATCGATAGTACTGTCTGCCTCCTTAGAGAAGGGTGCATTTACGTCCCCTCTTCTTTTTGACCTGCAGAGCGGCCCTAGTCGCCATTTCAAATACTTCCCTAACGCCCTCGTTGCATTTTGCAGAACACTCTAGATACGAAAAAGCACCAATTTTCTCAGCCATGGCTCTTCCTTCTTCCGGCTTTACTGGTTCTTGTTTCATCTTCAGCAGCTCTCGCGTTGTGTTCTCATCAAACCTCAGATCCTTTTTGTTGCCAACTAAGATGACTGGTACATTTGGGCAAAAATGTTTAACCTGGCGAGAGGGGGGGAAAAATTAAATACACAATTTTGTTCCAAAATTATTGTTGTGCAATTATTGTTCTAAAGAAAACAAAAATAATAAAATATAAGTGAGGTGACTTTTTGGAGGCTTTAATACTTTGAAAACATCATTAGGCAGCATTACTTTTATCCCACTAGAGTAATAATCCATAAATCCCAGCAACAGAATGAAACACTCAAAAAAGAAGAAGATTTTAAAGAAGTTCTCATCACAGTTGACAACAAATCACTATACAAAGGAGCATGCCGCAAATTGAGCTGTTATATATATCTA
>KN888673.1:40312-57630 GCA_000934455.1 Apostichopus parvimensis | reverse complement strand
ATACAGAATGTTGTTTTGTCACTAGCACTATAGCCAGTGGATGCACATAACTGATATTTGATTATGAAATTCAAATGTTACAGAATTTGTGACCTTGCACATAATTCTAGACTTTCATACATTAAGTACGGTATGTAACATATCAATGTTGTCACACAACGTAACTAGCAAATTTAATAACTTTTTTTTTTCTTGAATCACTGACATTGTCACTGTGAAAGGAAATTATGCTCCTTCAAACATCTTGAAATGCATCTCTCAAAATTTTGATTGGCCATGTTTTGAAGACCTGCCTTGCCATGTCAATCGAGATGTAAAGCAATGTCTAATTAAACACGGGTGGCCAAGAATTTGCAAACAAGTCTGTCAATGTTCAGGAAAGTTTGAATGAGATTGCAAAGAAAGAGACTTGCGACATTTTATTTCTCTCGCTAAAGATAAAATTGCATCTTGGCCACATGATCCCATATAAATGTTAACATCTGTCCCATCCATCATTTCAAACAAACAGAGGACATTTTGGCTCTTGGTTAATTTTGACTGACCTCTGGGGTCCATTTTTCTGGGATGTTTTCTAAACTGTCTGGGTTGTCTATTGAGTAACACATGAGGATAACATCTGTGTCTGGATATGACAACGGTCGCAGTCTGTCGTAGTCTTCCTGTCCGGCTGTGTCCCACAATGCTAATTCAACCTGAAAACAAGAAGAATGAAAAGACATCATAGACATGACAAAGGACATTCAATTGAAGGTTTTTCTTGCATCTAGCCATTAGATTAAATGCTGCAGAAAACCATTCATGAATAACGTTATGTAAAAGATGGATGACATTTTCATCCTCCATGGTTGTAAAGTCCACAACTGGGAGGGTCTTTAAGTGTTTATAGTAAATGAATAATATCCACTTCTTGCACACTTCAAGACTACCACACCCAACAATGAAAGAGATTGACACTGTCCGAAGTTTTGCATGGAAAAGTAATATAACATCGGGAAAAAAGAACCAAACAAAGAGAACAGATCTATACTGCCAATTCTTTGAAGATGGCTTAAAAATGTTTGAAAGCTAGCATAATTTGTTTTAGATTCTAGCATACCTATGTTGCGATACTGATGACCTTTAGCCAAGAAAAGGTAAAGTGGCATGTGGTAATCCAATTGTTACAGTTCGTGGCCAAAAAATCCCACATATACTTCTACCTCATTCATTCCAATAGCTGTACTATGGTATCGCAAGAAAGGGTGACTTGTAACTTAACTCCATATTAAGGAAGGTAATATCAACGGAAGGAAGTCACTTAAACCACCTACAGTAATATCAACAACAGAAGAATGTCCTGACATACTCAGGACAGTTTTGAAGAAGAAAAAAAACCCATCTTTCTGTAGATCAGAAAGTTATACATTACGGCTGTTGGCATGATATTGCATATCAATGCATCTGACAAAACACACTTCACCTCACGGTTGATTCCGATAACAAGGGAATAAATTTATACTGTATTACATAAATCAATGCTATGCAAAGAGGTAAACTGCTATACAATTGCAACAGGTTAGGTAGGTTAGGATTCACTGTGCCATACACTAACAACAGTAGGATGGAATTGAGTTCGTAAGCACAAAAACGTGAAGAAAACATCTTCATGTCAGTATACCAACACACTTCAGGTTGCCAAACACCAAAATTATTTCTTGAGGCGTTTTCTACATGCCATCGGGTATAATTCGCGAAATATACAACAATTCAAGGAGTTTTGAGACAAGTTTACGGTTATTGCTGGGCCATTAGTAGCAAAGTTTTCAGTAGAAGACCTTAGATTTTCATTTTGTAAAAGATCACTTTGATTTAGGCAGTGTAATGGAGTAACAGTGACTTTGTTGTGCATGATTCTGCAGCTAAAAGACAAGAATAAATAATTGGGAAAATGTAAGAAGTCACTAATCGAGAAGTGGTTCAAAATTGATGTGAGGTACTGCATAGGCTTAGGACTTGCACACACCTAGCTATAGCACAGTATATGCCTAGTACTAGAAGAGCCCTAATGTTACATAAGCCAAGTTACCTTCGTAGGTAAATTTGCCAATCTTCTTTGGAATTGTTTGAGACAAAAAAACATGCAACCTTGCTGCATATTAATGATGGTACTTTGTTCATCACTTACTTTGGGTTGAATAAGTTTAAATTTCATACTGTGCACACAGAAATATAATTTTCCAATGTTCAATTATGTAGCACTATGTATCTGCCTAACCTTACTTTACAGAAAAAGTATTGATGTTGTAGATTTTTACTACATTACAGAGACTTGAAGAGGGATCATAGTGGCGAGTGAATTTTGCTGGCTTTTTATTGGCAAGTATTTTTTTTGTCAGGGTCTTCAAATGATGGGTACTTTTAAATATAATTGTCAAGGCCTGCTGTTTGACCAACTATGTTCAACACTTATGCTATGAGTCTTAAGAAACTGTAAATCAAACTTCTACGCCAACTTCTTCGCAGTAATGTTAAAAGATGACATCGGGTGATGAATAAAACTGATTTCATGTAGAAGAGGCATAAGCGTATCCTAACTAAGATGTTTAAGTTCCCCTTCTGTTTACCTGAACCAAAACGAGAAACATTAATTTCACGCAAAGGGCAGAATTTCACAGATCCATTTTGAGTGAGAAAATATGCACAATGCAATGTCCTTTTATAAAGTTCTGTGTTTAGTGCTTTTCTTGTTTGTGCTCAACTTCAGTGGAATGATACATAACTAAGCTTTACCTTCTTACTTTTGCCAGAAACTGACCGAGATATAGGGGTCATGCATGGAGTAGTGCTAAACGTTAACCAATTCTTTTAAGGCTAACTAGATATGACTTTTTTATTTTCAGAGGGGAGAAAGATACTTGGAGAGGAGTGGAAATAATCTGTACGACGACCTCAAAATAAAGGCAAACTTTATCTGCTGATAACAGAGCATGTAAGGTCATGGCTTAATAAAACATTTTAAAAATTGTCTTTACCACCTTTTTCCATCACACTTACTGTTTTGCCATCAACTTCTATATCAGCCACATAGTTCTCGAACACAGTTGGTACGTAGACTTCTGGGAACTGGTCCTTACTGAAGACGATGAGTAGACAGGTTTTACCACAAGCACCATCTCCTACGATGACAAGCTTCTTTCGTATCGCTGCCATGATTAACCTGTCAGGGAGGAGTAATTAATATTGCAAACACTGACTATCTTAAAGTTGCATTTAGTCATGCCTTCATATTTACTTTTTTTTTTGCTTATTCATCTATTGTTATAAGTCACAATTAGAATACTTGGATGACACTAGTGGATCTCATAACAGGGAAAGATTGAAGCAAAATCTCTTCAAAAAGAGAAAAAAGGGAAGCCTAAGCAGGCTTCTGACTTTGGTCAGTAAGCTTTTCAAACCTAGTTACATACTTAGTATTACACAATATATGATTGTAATTGATCAAACTAAATCACTCCCATATATTACGTCTTCCAGATACTTTTCATAGTAACTTAAAACTACAAACTACATGGCAATTAAACCTTTGAACTCCATGACTTGAAAGTCAACTTGGCTATACAATATAACAAGCTTTTGAAGCTGATGACATCAATTGATATGAGACTTAAGTATATACAGTATCAAAAAGTTGATCAAAATCAACTTATAAAGCTGCTTTAAAACAGAGCCACATTTTGAAAAAGTCATTGGGGAGATCTTTCTTCTGTAGGCTGACAGTAGCAGCCATAAAGTCAACTACTCAGTATTGAGTAAAATAAATGTTAACTATGTGACAGAAATACTTTCCCATCTTAAACAGGGACAACAAAGTATTTGGTCATTATTTGTAGTACTTTCCTAGTCAGAAACATTTACCTTCATTACCTTGCAAGCAACATATCATAGCTTTTATTAGGGCATTGACTGTTGATGGTTTACATTTGAGCATTGAACTAAAAATGTTGGAGACTTTAGCCTACAACAGTTTTACATTTAAAGGGTATGAAGACTCGCACACAAAGAAACTTCTCATGCCGGTAATCTGACCTAGTTTCGAATGAGGTGTAACAGAAGTGTTAGACACCACCATCGATCCCAGACAATACACACACTGCTTGCTACCGTCGGTAATTAGACACTAGTGTACAGTCAGTACATACAGCTGCGATCAATACCCACAGCACAAGTGCTGTACAAACGATACAGCGATGTACATCTCAGGTCAATCTAAAGATAACAATGTATCGTTTTCATTACTGTCTGCATTTTGTAGCGACATGCAGAAAACTTCACTTGCAAGCAACGGAAAGATAACTTTTTCAGAGCGGGGCACGCGGTTTGGGGCGAGTCTTCAATGCCTTTAAATGAGAGTCAGTTGTTCAGAGTGCTCCCCTTGAGATATTTATATGACTGTCCAACATGTCTTGTGCAGCACTGATGTGATATGATGTTGCAAACCACCTTCACATCCAGTTTAATCTACATAGCATGGCTTAAAAAAAATGATTTCAATAAGTCCTTTCAAGCGGTAGCCTAGCACAATAGATTTATGTGAAGAAACCCTCAACTTAGGTCTAGAAAGTATACAACAGTTTTAGGTCAAATTTGCCATGGTAAATAATGAAATTTACCTCCAATCTGAAGTACATAAAGTCAATATTGTCGGCACCATAGGTTATGCCTATCCATGATATCATTACTCAGCCTACGTACATTACATGCGCATGTATACCACATATGCCTAGGCTCTTTTTCTTTCTGCCCTTTCTCTCAATTGTTATTGGCCCGTGATAGTGACACATACAATGATACAGTACAGGCCTACTGTACAACTGCGTGTTATCCTATGCTGCAAATCGTGCTCCGCTCGTCTACTTTGTGAACCGGGAAGTGCTCATAAATACCGTGATTTTGAAGCCACGAACGACAGAAACTAAACCAAAAATAACTGCGATATCTTTAAATAATGTGAAGACTTTACGTTGCAAACCATTCCTTGATTGAACCATACTTACAATAAAATTGGAAGAAATAAGGCGTTCACTAAGTATGTATTTGTCGATCCTGCGATACTTCCAACGACACGACGGTCGGGTCAATTCGTTCATTATCGGCAACAACCGAACACTCATAATACGGGGTGTGTTCATTTTTAACATCCGGGCTATAGCTGTATGCAAACCAAACGTCTGATCCCAGCAGGTTGTTATCGTATACTTTTATCCCAAAATTTTAAAATTGCTCCGTTTTAGCTTTCGATTACAAATCTCGAACGCAAATTTCAGACAGATAGTTGGATTTGGGAATTTGGAAATTGTTATTCCCGTTTCATTTCAGCCTTATATTTGAATTTTGTGTTAGAAAAACTGGAGAAGAGTTCAAATTGACGTAATGGGTGTTTTTAGAAAGTTGTCGCAACAAATTTGAGAGGCCATGATTTGATTGTCTTCAAGTATTCGCTTCACCACAGGATACATGATCTGACACAACGAAAGCAAAACTCGAAGTGTGAATCATATTTGATCATCATGTTGACGGTTGTGTTTATAAAGGGATTAGATCAATGATGAAATCCAGAGTTGTTCTGAATTATACATGGCATCCCCTTACTCCACCCAACCCTCCAGGACCCCTTTGTTTTTATTAAAGAATTGTGGGAAGGGGCGGGGAAGGAGAATTTATAAAGGGACTTTCATCCAAGTGATAACATTTTACAATATACAGGGAAAGGCCCATGTTCATCCACCAAGCCCCCGATTGGAAACATTTTTCAGATCGTAAGTTTACAGCTTTGTCACAGATAAAACAGTATGAAGTTCGAAATAAAGTGTCGAAATTTGGACTTGTTCCTTTTGATTCGACTTTTTATAACGAAAAACTTCCAAACAGAATGCAGAATTTGAGTAATATATAGTAGTTGAAATGTGAGCACTGAATAACGTGACCGACTTACGTTAACTGAATAATTCCTTGCAGCAGTATGATAACAACTACGTATATATAAAATTTACTCACCAAAGGTTTGTAAGGTACAAATCACTGTACAATCCAACCTCAATTCTCCGGTTTCTGATTTGGTTATCGATTGTCAGACATTATAAAGAGAACGCAACAATCCTAAAATGGATCCAGTCATTTATACCCGACACTCAGCTAAAAATAGAACTCACGAAAATCTATTGTTTCATAAATGTTGCAATCCTGAATATGTTAAATTGGAATACATTCCTTTTAGCCTTATTTTTGTATAATTTTCTACTCTAAGAAAACAAATCGACAAATTAAAACAAAAAACACTTTTTTTGTTAAACGCTAGTGGGGAAATATTATGGTAGAGCGAAACTTGGTTCGAATTTTGTCAAATGAAAACTTGTGAAAATGTAAGTGGGCCTGAGGTTTCGATCCTAGCAGGATTAGTGAAAACTTGAAAGTTTATGTCTCCCTCTATCCCTTCCTCTTTTACGGTATAACCTATTTTTAGTAACCACTTGTCGGAATATTTAAACTGACTTCGGTCATCCGTTTAGTGTCACACAGCGCTAACACTTCTTGCAGCTAGCTCGCTTCACATCGTACTTTAGCACGCACCAGTATTACCAACGGACTACTAGAACTTAGTAGTGGAATTTTACAAGTTTCTCTTCCTCAGAACTAGACAGTTTACGAACTATTCACGGATCATATCTTAGGAGCTAAAAGTCAGGTAAATGATTTTAGTTTACTTTTACTAATACTTTAATCTATATATAGCCTAAAGTTGTCCTTTTTCAAACGGATGAATACTAATAAGTTTGATTGAGTTCTAACTTTAGCCTTTAGGGCACTGCCTTGCACCTTCACTACAGTAGGCCATAGTCCAAATGTTACTAGTATAACGTAATGTGATGATAATATAACACAGTATTGAGATCTATCCCATCCCCTTTACCCGGCCTAGGTTCACCTTTCCAATTCCTCGCTAGGAGCGCAGGCATGAAGTTCTCTTACTTGAGTCTTCACAGAAAGATTACTAACTGTTTCTATTTACTAGCCTAACCGTAATACATCATAATAATGTACTTTTCCAATTGTATAACTAATTAGTCCCAGCGGCAATAGAACTAGTAGAAGGAATACACTTTGACCTCCACAGTAACCTACAACAGAAACCTTACCCATGTCTGTGCATCTAATGTCTGTCTACACCGATCTCTGACAAGAAAGTAACCTTCAGTAGGATGTCATTGCTGATATCACAGTGTTATTTCTCAGTAACCCTGCCTTTGTTTCTGAGGAGAGAATGTAAACAAGAGGAGAGAGTAGGCTAAACTTCCTGTCTGGCCCATGTTTGGGCCTTACCAAAAGTATTTTAAGTTGTATCTCTTATTTTAATTAAGTCAGTAGTAGTAGTTCATAGCAACATGTAATTGGTGACATGTAGTTTTGCAGTAGTTTTAAAGTAGTTTTGCAGTAGTTTTAAAGTAGTTAATAGTGTAGCCAGCAAACTTTAATATATAAATCATGGAGTCACCAACTTTAAATACACAGTTGCATCTCTTTTTCTTTGTTTGCTCACACACCATTGAGAAAAATTGGTGGAGGATCCTGCTGTGAAAAATTGACAATAGCCTATACATTGTTACTGTGCCGCAATCTTGGCTGAAATGTGGGCGGTTCAAATATATGAAATGAAAGAACTTTATAACTTAAGGCTATGTATTAAACCTGAAATGCCAGAACCCTAAATAGCAAAAGGCAGTATGTTTAGCGTGACTGACTTTTCAAACAAGTATAAGCATTATTAGCTTAAAGTTTCTTAATATATAGGCCATAAGTTAAGCTAGTCTGGCTGCTATTGTAAGGCCTAATTTTTTAAAGTTTTTACGAATGAATTAGTTCGCAGGTACTCGAAAATGATGTTAGTATTAAACTCAAAGCCTGTCATAATTAATATCATATTTAAAGGTACTGTAGGCAATAGTCATAAGTCCTAACTTTATAATAAAACTACAACATAGCATTAAAACATAACAGTAAAAACAGCTGAACTATAAGTACTGTCATAATTTACAAGCTATATGGTTTATTGAGAATTTGCTACTTTATGTTCACTTTGTAAAAGATTATTTATCTATAACAGAAATGCCTAAAACCATCCAAACTTAAATAACATTTATAGGACAAAAAAAGGAGATTTACAAATTTTCCATAGCAAGAAATAGGCAGATTAGGGAAAATATATATTAGGCAAGCCCAACTTACTGCTGTTAACTGCTGCAGAACACGATGGCATGAGTAACACTTACTATTTTCTCATCTATAGAGAAAGTGGATTCTCTCAACATTCCTAAATCCTGTCATAGATAAAAACAAACTGTCCAGTTCTGATTGCAATTCAGAATGCTTTTAATTTTGCCAGGAGGCTAGCACATTAAATTGGGATACTGCGTGAGCTCGCCTTTTAAAGACCAGAATAGTTGGCAAGTCTGTTCTACTGTAGGGTTGACAAATTTTCCAAACCTCTACCGACAAACTCTGTTTACTCAAATTAAACGAATGATCTAATATATACCACCCTTACAAATTCATATTTTAGGGTAAACTGGAAACCTTTACTACACATTGGCCAGTTAAACTAAATTACTATAATCATGACAGTGTCACAGTACTGTATGTAATTACCCTGATATTTGCTAACATGTCCTGTTGTGAAGAATGACTTTTAAATAACAACTGCACAGCACTGGCATGCCCAGTGAGATGCCACACTGGTGACAGATTGGAGCCATTGTGTGCCACTGATGGCACAGAGTGTCACTGCAGTGTGTCACTGCATGGCACTGCACAGTGTCATAGGGAAGACATTCCATGGGGTCTCTAATATGACACTGGCAGTACACATGTTCATACATGTGAAGCACCTGTGGTTGACCTTAGTAGGTCAGACTCCTGTGGGGGAACTAGTAACTCCACCCTGTTTTGATTAAGAATGACTGTCATCAGAACTGGCCCTACTGTACATGTGTGAGAAACTTCCATGAGAATACTGGGAAGTTGTTGTCTTTGTTAAGTGTAATGCTGTTGTTTGCAGACAACTGTTAATAGGAATTCAGTCCCTAATTAGGGACTGAATTCTGTATCTTTTATCTTCAAAAGGGGTTTGTTGCTACACAGCCACAGCCTAGGTAATATATCGAGCAGGTCTTGTACAGTTTGTGACCAGTGTTGTTTGATTTAAAGTGGTAGTGATAGCTCACCGTAAATAGATCACTGTGTTTTGTGTTGATCTCTCTGTGTGAAAACTGGTGTACATAATAACCTTGTATGTAAATATGGACTTTGGGCATATTATTGTGCTCATGAAGCTTGTAAGGCAGTGCTATGGGAAGCAGTCAATTTTACAGACTGCTTTCATACTGTACTGTACTACTGTACTTACTAGGAACTTTATATGAACTATCTTAAATTTTTGGTGAGAATGAAAAACAGCAGGCAAACAACAGGAAACAATTCAAAGGGCATGGGTGGGTTAGAATTTGTAGATTACTTATTTATTTATTTAATAGATACAGATGTCTCTGAATAATGCTGGTTATGTAAGTTGTGCACATTAGTAACATCACCATGCAATACAATCCACATGTACTGTAAGTATGAGTTCCATAGCTCTTAGTCAAAACACTCAAAGTCATGAGGCTCACCAAATTACACATATGTCGTTTGACTGGTCTACATAGCCCAAGATATTTGTTATCAATCTTTACTTTATGGAATTGTTATAATTTGGTACTGTTCTGACTTGGTGTTACCTCATGGTTTGTCATTATACCGTATACCACATGGTTCTGTATCATGGTAGTACCATGGCATAGATGGAGCTAACCTCCTTTTTTTTTCTTCTTTTTTTTTTGGCTTTTTTTTTGCAAGCTAAATGGTAAGAAGTTGAACATTTCTCTTCATTCTTGCACTGCTATGCCTGTTACACTATTCCATCAAGAAGTGATTAATTGCCCACAGGTGCAGCAGGTAACCAAAGTTGGTGTTATTCACACCCACTACCTTCAAGTTGATTTAATACCACCGCCCAGTGATATGTACAGTAACATCGAAATGATAAATATCTCAAGGTAACTCAGCCTTACCTCGCCCTTTGCCCTTAGATACCATGAAAAACAGCTTGTCAGAGTCAACTCAAATATTTATACAGCTCAACTTAAATGTATAGAAACATAACTAAGTGACGACAATACACACACACCACACCACACACATTGTAGATCTCTTGTATATACCTGACTCTACACTAACTACCTGTCTGTGGTGATACTGTAGGCTACTGTTTGCAAGTTCAGTACTTCCTCTTACAGATTCTGTTGAAATTTCTTTGATAAAAGGCCTATATGTACAGTATTGTTCATGTCTACCAAAGCAGTATAAGGTACAGTAAGAGGTTAGCCAAAAACTACACCAAGCCATAGAAGAGCTGATTTTGATAAACCGCTGATGCATGAAAAAGCCAACAATGGCTTTCAATGTCCCTACAGATTACTGTTTTTACCACTTCTGTACCTGAGTGCAAATAACAGACTTTGCTGAAATCTTCCCTTCCTGGAAACTAAAACTTTTCAAGGCTCTTTGTCATTACTTGGTAGGCCTGATTAAATATATTATCCATGTATTTTGTTGTTGAAATTAAAGTCCTTTAATAACCGTTTCAAAGTTATTCCCCAATCCCCACATTATATGGCCATACATAATAGTTGAAATTGCTGGTGGCTAGGGTAATGAGAAGCTTGTTCAAAACCATGTACAGTATGGTTTGAAGTTGACCAATTTCCCTGTTATTTTCAAATAATATGAGGTCGACTGGTGGAGTAAGTCATTTGATGCATTTGATGATATAAAGTCAGATATGGTTGTCAAGAGAATGTTGCTCTTGAAGTCAAAAATGTTATTTTAAAACTGTGGAGAGAAGAAGACTATTATCTATATCCTGGTAACCCAGTCAACTAAACTAAATAGAATGTGAATAGGTTTCACTTACCCTTTATCTCAGAACTTGTTTTGCCTATCAACCGGCCTAAGCTCTAACTTAACTGCACAACTGTACTGGACATATTGCAATATAAGTATAGAACTGAAAGTGACCTGTGTGGCTGATTCAAAATGGAAAGCAAATTTCTCTGTTCGAAACTGCACCGTTAAGGCCCTTTCTTGTTTGACATGTGTTTACATGGAAAATGTATGTAGTTGAGCTAGATTAATACTTAAATGGCACAGTAATATCAAAGGCCTTCATCGCATTACAGGTTATTTGTGATTCTTACGGTTTCCCTTTAACATATATATGTATACATAGAAAAGTAACTAGTGTAAAAGTGCATGCATGCATGCAGTTTGTTTCCGGGTAGTTGCTAGGGTGTTACCATAATAGTGAGTAGCACAGTAAGTGTAAATATTGTTTTGTTGTTTATGAGGTTTCTATACACGTATTACACGATGCTGTAATTACTTCACTCCTCGCTTACCTGTCTCCTCACAACCTTAGCACCATCTTCTAAGCACAAGAAAAGTCAAAAGAAGATACAAACTTGTCGCCGAGTTCTTTCAAATGTCTTGCATTAACATGTACATTACTACTGTATGACCATTACAAAGCTATAGACTTGTAAAATTCCAGACACACATAGTTCATTAATTTCCCACCAAATGTTAGAAAACCAAAACCTGCACTTTAATTTGTAAACTTTTATTTGCTACAGCAGAGTAATGGTTTGCAATTTAGTTTGTTTGTTGTAAACTAGTTTCTCAGAAATATCCAATACCTGCCTTGAAATAACAAACCAGTCACACGATAGGATTTGGTCTGGAATGATGGAACAGGTTTATGAAACCGAGTAAACAACAACAAACCTTTACCTATACTGTATCCTAACTAGTTAATCCACTTCCTGAGAAAACCATGACCCCCAAAAAAATACTGTGGGAATTTGTAAATTGTATGAGTGGTAGTCTATATACCTTGAAAGAGATTTCCCGGTACTTGTTGGCATTTTGGAGGGACGGAAGGGAGGTCTGTGTAGGAGGTTGTGGTTTAATAAACCAGCAGTTCATAAATATTGGTTATGATCTGCAGATGCGTGGTACAGTTCTAGAAAAATCTTTCAAACCTTAGTATGTAATTTATACAGTATTTTCAATCTGGTTAGGGGTAAACTTATATGAATATCCCAAGTATATACTCCTTATTTTTACATAATTTATCTTTATATCTTTCTAAATGGGGCTCTCCAATTGTGAACAAAGTCAACAGAGGGCACTGTCATAGAGGTCCTATCTGTTTCCATGGTATTAAATTGTTATGAGTTTTAGTGCCAGAAACATCAGCAGTACCATGGCAATAACATGCTTTTGATCACTCGGAGTGTTTGTTGAAATTGCTGGTCTGTAAATATTAAAGAAGAAATCGTCTGAAATATGAGTCCGAAGTCATACATTTTCATATAACAGTTTTACGCACATTGACTGTGTTTTCGAAAACATGTTTCTTGTTCGGTGAAACTATACTAGGAGAACCTTAAACCTAGCCAATCACCTAACGATTATGCGTATTTCTTGCGAGCGTAATTGTGTTACTCTGATTCAGAGATTTTTGAAACCCTAATTATGATCAGGCCCATGAACATCTGTATGACACCACTTATTGGGGAAATGCTGCCAGAGCACTCCATTATTCCATCTGCTGTGTATGTATGGTAGAAAGCAGCCACAGTACTTAGATAAGTTGTGAAATGTGAATTGATTCATTTGCAGCTTTATGAAGAATATACTGTATTTTTTTCGTTTTTACATATTCACAGGACAGAAATCACTAAACTCCCAACCAAAATGGCCTCCATAAGAAAGAAGCTTGTCATCGTAGGAGATGGTGCTTGTGGTAAAACCTGTCTACTCATCGTCTTCAGTAAGGACCAGTTCCCAGAAGTCTACGTACCAACTGTGTTCGAGAACTATGTGGCTGATATAGAAGTTGATAGCAAACAGGTACGGTAGTACACTGGTGATCCAGTGGTTTTATTCACATCAATAGTTTTTATCAGGATTAGAACATTTCTCTCAGTTGCACCATACTTAAAATAGGGTTCTGTTCAAAGGTCAAGTTAGCTATAACTAAACAAGGAAAACCTCCAAGATGTCTTCCCCTACGAGATATTTAATTAGTGGGTCGTTAAAGATTCCGTTGCATTCTGAAAACTTCATCATCGATAAAAGTTTTTTATTATCAGCACACAACTGGAATTTTTGTAAATGTGGGACCTGTCTGTCTGGAGTATTTGACATCAAAGTTGACCTCACATAAAAGGGAGGTGAATAAAATGGATTGTGAAAAGGCAGTTTTAGTATCAGTTCAATATCAAATATTAATGAAAGTCCTTTGCAAACAGCTGGCATAGGGAAATGTTATTATTTTGATAATGGGGTAAACTAGAAATGATAATCTCCATGGTAACCATGTCCCACCACCAAAGTCCTGCATGGTACTGCTGCTTTGAACACAAAGCCGTTATAATCAGCTTACAGTGTGGTGCACATGTAGGATGTACAATTTGACCATTGACAGCGCTTCTCTTCCTCGTGTTAGGGTTCATTGCCTGAAAATTACAAGATCTGGATATCTACAGAGTGAATGAAAGTTTTTCAATCTTTCACTTCCGATACGGTACACATTTACAAGTGCTGCAAACCCAATGAACTGTGTATGTAACCTGCTCTGGTATTCACACTATTTGTTTACAAATTCCAATATAAGAATCACACCGTTAGAGATATTCTTTTATTTCATCTGTGTACTTTGAACACTACAATAAGTCACACGCCTGAGATTCACAAAGAACTAGATCTCACTTCCTGAGGCCTCTTCTCTATAGTTGGGTGGCTGTGAATTTGTTGACGATGAGTCAGTGTTTTGCCAAATAATCCCAGGTTGTATTGTAACCTGGCTTGCCAGAACACAATTGACATAACACAGCAGAAGGTATTCTGCCCTTTTATGGCAATTTGCCTTCTTATTGACGGTGACATAGTAAATAACCTCATTGTGAATACAATGCCAGTGGGTTACCATAGAAGCGTTGTAGAGTATTGTTGTACACAAACAGTGTGTCAGAACTCAGGCTTGGATGGGGGAAAGTGAGTATAGCCATAAAGACCAAAATATATCCCTTTTGTGATGTTTTAGTGTATTTTTATGCCCAGGAATGTGTCATTAATAATGGAAAGTGACAGGATACAGTGGTTGTTGCTATGAAACACTGTGTTATGTAAGGAAGTGGATTTAGGTGAACAGAGAAAGATATTATAAGAGATTAGTGATGAATAATTAATCAGCTGGGATTAAAAAAAATTCTTCTCTTTTTATTCCTCTCAAACTCCATTTTGAAATTGCTGTATCAGAGGGAAGCAATTGATTCCTCTCTGGCAAAACAATAGTAGTGATTTATTTAGGAAGGACTTTGAAACATGGGTTTCCTATTCATTGGATTTATTTTTGAAAAATTACAAGTTATTTCAAAGTTTGCCAATCTTTCCAAATTATTACTAATTGATCTATGTACAGATGAAATAATTTTACAGGCGTAATAAATAAAGACAACTTTCATATCAGAATTTCAATAACTTACCAAGTTACTCCGTGAAATGTTAATCATGAATTCAGACCATTGTGAGGCTCGATCATAGATATCATAATTTATGTTAATTATGAAACCTTTAAATGTAGAACAAGGTCCGTTACCTGTCAACCTTCAATCACAGATTTCATATTGTTCACTTAGTGTAAACTGAAACGGTATCTGGTTCAGGCAATGTGAATCTTCAGCTCTGTACTCTTTTGTTACAGATTGAATCAGTATTTAATCTAATGGCTAGACGTAAAAACAAAACCTTTCAATTGAATGTCCCTCGTCATGTCTATTATGTCTTTTTCTTCTTCTTGTTTTCAGGTTGAATTAGCATTGTGGGACACAGCCGGACAGGAAGACTACGACAGACTGCGACCGTTGTCATATCCAGACACAGATGTTATCCTCATGTGTTTCTCAATAGACAACCCAGACAGTTTAGAAAACATCCCAGAAAAATGGACCCCAGAGGTAAGCACTTGCAAAGTTCTGAATGTTCAAAAATCTTAAAATGTTCATGGTCCATTACACGCTGTTAGTTGATAACATTGTTTGCATGGGATGAGAAGATATTTGAATCTATATCTCACAAGTTTCTTGGAAAAGAATTAGAGGAATGCAGCAATGAACAGGAAGAACATTTGTCATTTTAGGAGTTTGAATGGATGAAAGAATGAATGATTGGATGGATGGATGGATGAAAGAATGATGGAATGGATAGATGAATGAATGAAAATTAGATGAATGAAAGAAAGGATGGATGAAGAATGGATGGATGGATGGATGATGATGAAAAAATGAAGGAATGATTGGATGGATGAATGAAGGATTGAATGAAAGGATGGGTGGATGAATGATTGAATGGATGGATGGATGGATGGGTGAATGATTGAATGGATGGATGGATGGATGGGTGAATGATTGAATGAATGAATGGATGGGTGGATGAATGAATGATTGAATGGATGAATGGATGATGAAAGAATGATTGGATGAATGAATGATAGAATGAATTGATGGGTGGATGATTGAATGGGATGGATGGATGGATGAATGTAAGAATGGATGGATGGATGTATGAATGGTTGGATGGATGAATTAATGAAAGATTGGATGAAGTATAGCTTGAACACAGTAGCATTAATTACAACAAGCAGTTCTGGTGGTTTTATTCAAGGAAGATGTTGAGGAAGTAATCAACTAAGCGATAAATAACGTGGGTACAGCATGGGTAGGGTACCTGACTAAGATACAAAGATCACCGATGATCATAGGGTGTGTATTTAACTCCAAAGGTCAATTAGTTTAGTCTCAACACCCTGCCTGTCATCAGTGAATATCGTTAACTAATGACTGACTGGTCTACTTATATCTGCACATACAGACAAGTGTGTTCATATACATTATGTACATTATGAATTGAAATGAAACTCAACATTACTGTTTGTTCTGTAGTCCTTACATAATCAGAGCTCTGTTCTTCAAACAAATTCTGTGAGCTTAGTTGAACATAAAGGAGTGTGTTTCTGTTTGACTTTCGTTTTTGATGAGTTATTTCTGCTGTTACCCGTAGAAGTATGCCAAACGCATGCTTAAAGTCCCAGTGAACAATTTACTAATACAGGACATAACGTATAGTTATGTATAGTTAAGTCGGAATAAGTCCCATGTGGTGTGTAATTGGAAAGTAAAATGGTCGTCTGCTTCACTCCAAAGGATCCAGATGTACTACCTACAGTATTGGCATCAAACAATTGTAAAGCATACAAGGTTATTGAGGTACCTGTATTTATGGTAAATCGTAGCGTTTAACTGGTTCTTTATCAAGGAGTTTATCAAAACGTACTGGGAACGTAATGTTAAGCATCAAATACTTTCCATAGCATTTGTCTGTTACCTTAAAAGGAAATTGAAATTGGTAGCATGCAAACCTGAAAGCTTTAACAATACTATCTGAACTACTGTTTATTTTGCTATGGGTAACTAAGGCTGAATGTTTGATATTCTCGCCCCTGTATTATACAATACAGTAGGTGGTAGAACCGTTAGAAACATTAATGTTTGGCTGACATTGGTGTTTGCAGTCTCTGCTGCATTCCACTCTTACCTGTCTTTTCCCTACAATCACACTTTCCCATCTACCTACTCTCTTCTCTTGTCATGTAGGTCAGACATTTCTGCCCAAACGTTCCAATTATCCTCGTCGGCAACAAGAAGGATCTCCGTCACGATCCAGGCACAATCAGCGAACTACGTAACATGAAACAGATTCCAGTAAACCCAGAGGAAGGCAAGAGCATGGCCGAACAGATCAATGCGTACGCCTACCTAGAGTGCTCGGCCAAGAGCAACGAGGGGGTCCGAGAAGTCTTTGAGATGGCGACAAGAGCAGCATTGCAGAAGAGAAAAAGCCACCGTAGGAGGATTTGCAAGATTCTTTAGAGCAAATAAATGAAGGACTAAGCATTTAAAGACAGAAAGTTGTTATTTATGATGTGGCTTTAGTATAACACAAAGCACTGAAAAGGGCACGGGTGCACGGTGATGTTATTGCTCCAGGAAGAATAAATTTGGTAAAAAACCAAAGAAAGGACAAGACCAGAATAAAGAAGCACAAGGAATGAAGAGTGTTTGTGG
>KN888673.1:21206-32104 GCA_000934455.1 Apostichopus parvimensis | reverse complement strand
TCAAATTGGGAATTTTTTCTCTCTTTTTTCAAAAGTTGTACAAACAGTTCCTGATATTATTAGTTTTTTAGAAACCACCTAACATCTAACACCTAACATTGCAACAGCCATGTACAACTTCCTACTTAAGCTACTTGGACATTAAACTGCACAATCTGTATCAATGGTCACTCAGACTTAACACAGTTTATCACCCACATCACACAGACTCTGAACAGATTGCCCCCCACAGCACACAGACTGCACAAATTATTACCAATAGCACACAGATTCTGCATATATTATTAAAATTAGCACACAGACTGCACAGACTATGCCCCACAGCACACAGACTGCACAGATTATCACACATAACACACAGACTCAACACAAAATATCACCCATTGTAAACAGACTGCACATATTATCACAGATAGCAGATGCTGTACAGATTTCCCCCCAAAAGCTCTTAAGTCTAGAGGTCCTTAATGCAGCATCATCAGTATGTATTTTGTTGTTATCTTACAGTTGTGTTTAAGACATATCCATCGATATATATTTTAAAGTGTTCTTACATTTCAGTTAATTTTGTAAGTTACCATTACTAGACACATCATAGATGAAAACCTATGGAGGTACAAGTATACCACCAAAGTTGTCTCTCTTTTAAAACTAGATTAACTTTTGAGTTATTGGATAGATTGATGTTTTATTTCAGATCAATATACTACGATACAGCTGGCACACAAGGTAAAACATTCAGTTGGATTGCCCCTTCGATCCCAAACAAGATTCCTGGGTACTCCTATGTTCCAGCTTGAATTATTCCATTACAATTAAAACAATGACAATGAAAAATGTAATAAGGCACAGCAAAAAAAAAGAGGGGGGGGGGGAAAGGTAATTTTGAGAAGAAATAGAAGTTGGACCTACCAAGAAAGCTAGCGGTACTAGTAGAATGAATGGATCCCCTGTTAAGTAGAGCCATGATCCTGTGTGTGAATTCGTCAGGCATACTGGATGAAAACGGTAGAATCTCTTGACGGATCAGCTCCACCACAGATACGTCTAGTAGCTCATCATTCTGTTGCTCCTCCACTGTTAATGTGGATGGGGTGGGGCTGTAAGATGAAGAAGAAGATGAAGAAGGAGAAATGAGTAACAGGATCTTTTAGCTTATCTATACATGAACTGAAATTTCCCCCTTGTAATGGATGGATACACTAAGCTATGTGGACTGTTCACTTTGAAAAGACAAGCTTGTCACAAAATAGTGTAATGAACAATAGCTTGCCTATATCTATCAATCATAGTGTAATTAAACTCATTTCCTGCTCTGTCTACAAAAGTTGCAAGTTTTCTTTGCAGTTGCAACTTCCTAGATTCTACTGTGCCTAGAAAAAAACACAGTTTAAAAGAGTGTAAATCATAACTGTCTCTCCTGTTTCTCTTTCATGTGTCGCTTTCTTTCATCCAACCTTTCCTTCAGAGCATTAATCAAAATAGTCATCATCTATAGTTGAGAGTGAGTATTTCTCTCACCTGATCACTCTTTTTAGGGCACAAAGGGCAAATTTGACATTATGCCCAGAATGTGTCAGCTGAGGGGGGGGGGGGGGAGGGAGTGAGGAATCATGCTACAATACAATTAAGAATCTCCCTGTGTTTCCTCACAGGATATCAATCCTGCAGTGATCCTGACAATTAAACACTCCCTGAGATATGATGACCACTCCCAAGGATATGGTCTAATATGAGGAGGAAGGATGCACTGTGACAATCATACAGCAGTTTAATATCATCCATGAATGTTGATTCGATAGGGGAAGGGGATGAGAGGGGGGGGGGGCATATGAGGACAAGTCTCCTCATTGTTTTAGTAGAGGGAGCACTAATGCATTATGTCCCTTGCCCCTTATCCAAGTTTGGGGATTTGAAGCCCTTTAATGGTATGTCACTATACAACTTTTCCCATATCTGTTAGCAGATTATGTTTATTAATAACTTGCCATCCCACGCAAACAATTCAAAGCCCACATACTGGTCTAAAGAAATTTCTCAATACATAATTATTAAACAAGATTTTGAAAGGCATCTGGAAGGGATCCAGACAGCTTTGCCAAAGACTGTATGTTGCACACCAGTGATTAGACTCATCTCCTAGGATGGTACTCAATAAGGCCCCATGGTAATTCAAATGACCCCCCCTCTCCTACCCCTCCCCACCCCCAACATTTGAGAATCAAATCAACACCCATGATATCATCTACAACCAGGACTAGTTCTTTAATAAAGAGTCTATTCCTACGTTTATCTGGGGTTACAGCGATTTCTCTAATCTATCTCTGATTAATCATCCATTTTGAATCCTGGTTCCATGGGAAACATTTCTTGCAAGAGGTGTATTCCAAACTAAATTTAGAGATAAATGATGAATAAGACCAATAAGAAAGATTTGTGCTTAAATTTCGGAAAGGGCATGGGAAAACAAGAACAGGAATGAGGCAAAATAAAATAAAGGAAATAAGGCAAAATATAGGCTTTAGGTGCAGGGTTCAACAAGACAGGGGAGTAATAGCTACTCACTGCCCCCCTAACAATTTTTTTTTTTTGGTACTTATGCAAAATTTCACAATGATATCATCTTCCCATAGTTATAGGCTTTAAAAAACCTAAAATTTGCTCTTTCTATTTTTCATGTCCCGTTATGACCCCAGAGGCCAGCGTTCATGAAGGTGAGTGGAGGAAAAATCAATTATCCCATTGAGCACTTAGGCAGGAAATGTATCCTGGCACTGAATAGAAGGACATGTATAGGGTGTCTGTGTCTGCTAACAGAAATGGATTAAGCAGGCCTAGAAATAGAAGATAACAAACAGCAGAGACAGTTGCCTGCAGTGGACATCAATTTAAGATACAATAAAACATGATGTTATATTGCGGTGGAATGCTGGGTATTCAAAAGCCCTCTCTCTCTCTCTCTCTCACTCTTATAATTTAATCTTTGACTTCAAACTTACTGATCTGCAAACAGAAACAATTCAAAAGATGCAGCCATGTCTAACCACACGTCAGAGAAGTGGTGGGTGGTGTCTGCTGCCCTCGCTACGGGTAGACCCACTCGCAAGATGTCTAGCAAACATTGCACCGATAGTTTCCAAGTAGAAGGAGAGGGACAAGCATACTTCAGTCCCAACGGTAGCTGGAGAACCTGAAATAGAGCAGGATACACAACAAAGAACAACTGCAGTGTTTAGTATAATAATGACCAATATTTGCTGTTGTCATAAAAGTCAAAGGTCAATTAGAAGACAACAATATCTTCCTCCTCCTTCACTAGCCTCAAAAAAAGAGGTAACATTTCAAGGAGTCACTCGAAATAATCCTAGAAACACTGATATTTAAATGACGATTTTTATGAAAAACATAATATCCTTAGATAGACATCCAAGTAGATTCTGATACTTTTTACAGCAATCAAGGTCAACATGACAACATTCGTGGCAGTACCACAAACATTGTCTTTGGTCCTAAGTAGAGCACAAAATAGTACCAAGAAAATAAAGTGAAACCAGTTTAACATATATCAGCATGAGAGTGTGACAAGGAAAGGTTGCCTAATTATTATTTAGAATGACATATATTTATCTGGTTTTGCCATTCTTGATGGGTAACAGTATGCAAATCATTTTTCGGGATGATTTTTTCATCTGAAACTTCACTTACTCTGAGAATGTTTTGGAGGACATGTTCTCCCATCACTACAGGGTGTCGAGCTGTTGACTTGTACAGGTCAGAGGTGAACTCTAACGACTTCTCCGCAAACGGGACGTAGTTCATGGCGACCCAGTCGGTCTGGAGATCCAAAGGACATGAATGTTACCCGAGATATATTTCAATTGAGAGTTAAACATGAAGCATGAAATTCATTAATGACACATGAACAGTGGTTCTGCTTCACTATCACTTAAAGGTGTGCTGTATTGGCCCCAAATATGCTAGATATTCAAATATGGTCACCTTTGGTCAAAATTCTTAAACTGTTCTTACTACAACCTACAAAGAGATTTTCCTCACTGGGACATTCAGTCATCTTGTGTGTTCCTTAAAAATTGTCTGAGAACAATTTAGGGAGTGAAGACCTCCAGGAAAGTACTTTTTGAAAACTTCTAGCAATTATAGCGTGCTATCATTTGGGGCCTATACTGACTACCTTTAAAGAATCTTGATTATACTTTACGGTACATTAAATGGGATCTGAACATTCGTCAGTGAGAATGTCCACTAGCTTTGCATTAAAGATCAAGGGCTGAAGCTCTATGTTATTTTTGGGTGTGTGTGTAGTATTAATAGTAAGACCAAGGCAGCAGTAATATAAATGAACTTGGTTAGAAGGAAAATACTGTTATATGACACTCAACCAGCTGCTTGAAAAATAAACTTTCCCAACAACAGCATCCCAAAACAGAAATATTCTGTTGATGAGAAAAGCAAAAAAACTATTTTCCTCCCTGAGTTGATACTTCCTCTCAGCCCCGATCAAGAATGGGGCACCTGTATCCTGTCCTTGTGACCGAGAGGGAAATGCATGAAAATTAATTAAAAGGAAGCCAAAAATTTTATCGGGAGATACTGTCTGTCAAGCAGAAGCCTACCTGAAATCTTTTCTCCACAATGTCTAAGAATGATTTTTGGTAAATCACTTGAATTATACTTTAGGAAAATATTTGCAAAACAAGAAAATAAACAAACAAATATAAAGTGGAGAAGTATAAATCTGCAATAAAACAATCCTCCATCTCATTGGATGGTCACATCGAACTAAAATTCAAATGTTTGCCTAAATCAGCTAAAATAAATTGTGAAAAACAGCTCAGCATGGGTGATAACATCCTTAGCAAGTTAACACATTAAATTAAAAAAAATTACCTTCGAGTGGACACGTTGCTAACATCTAATATAGTTTCCACCGGACAACACAAAATTTAAACATTAATACAAACTGCACATCAAAGGGAATACAACTAAATCTCAAAGCTAACACAACACAATTGATTAACAGGTAACTAAAACAAATATATGTTAACGATTAACAAGTGAAAGGGAAAAGATAAATTTAACCATCAATGGAGTTGTTTTAATGATGAACAAACCTCCCATTCGATGTGGAAGATATCATGGTTTTGCGACTGCAAGTGCAAGTCTACACATGATGTCACAAGACACTTGTACTTGAAATGGTTTAACTTTTTAAGAATCTAGTTTCTGGTGACAGGCATTTGGATATGTTGTAATGTACAACAGTGATCATTAGAAAATTGTAAATACATTGCTCATGTCACTGGTAACATTTTTCTGGATTTGAAAATTTCCATAACAACTGACAAAATCATGGTTTATGGGTAAGGGTGGTGTGGGGGCAGGGGATGAAGGGGCAGTTTGGGGGGTGGGTAGGGTGAGTGGGAGTTACATTTATATTTACAACTATAAATATACAGGCAAATACACTTACTATCAGTTTGGATAATACTGTACACAAGAAGACTATGTGGAAAACATACTGATATAAGTGCCACTACTATCTATTGTACAAAAGGTAGCACAGCCCTAGTGATAACATAGAATGTATAAGCCACCAAGTTAAACAGTATTTGTATACATTGAAGGGAGGGGTTAAAGGAGGGGTTACGGGAAGGGTAATGGAGATCAGGTATATCATTGCTTTTTGTCTTTAATAATAACTGTTCAGTTGCTACTAGAGATTCAGTTAAGTGATTTTAAGAGTGTAGAGCCACTGTAATTTCACCCCTCACCCTCCCCCTCCTCCCCCCCCCCCTCAGCATTCCCATCCACAAACCCTCTTAGATAAAGATGAAGCTGAGGTGTCAACACCAGTAAGTTGATATAAAGCATAGAATACCTGTGTCACCATGATAGTATTCATGATAAGCATAGTAAATGAGGTGCAAGAAATATATTTATATAAATATCATAATTCTTTGGAAGGATGACCGCCAGCCTCAATGAACCGCTTATGGGTAATAATAACATTTTTTATGCTGTAAGGTAAATCCATTAGTATCCCGCAAACCGCTGATTACATTTGATAAAAATATGATGGAAAGTATGTTCCCACTGATCTTGTTAATGAAACACACCCACCGTCCCCCCTCCCACAATCCCCCTCCCACCTTTTAATGCTACAAAAGAAATATCTCTCCATTACACTACAGTAACAGAAAGGTTGAGATTTTGTTTATATTACAACCTTTTTTACTACTTCCGTATGGTAAAGTCATGTCATTATTGATGTTATTTCTGTACATAGTATGCATATTTCTAGGGCATGAATAGAATGTTCGCATTTGCTTTTTATTTGTTACGCAAAATAGTAATACCCAGACTTGAGGGAATTTCTACACTGGTTAAGGTACTTCTAATGTCGTCTGACATGAGTAATTGAAAGGGGTAAAAGAGACAAATTTTAAGCTGCCCTCTAAATTTGAAAAGAATGGGATGCAATGTATCACCTTTATGGAAATGTCACTGTCTGAAAACATAGTCCTAAAACAGCCAGTCTTCATTTGCAATAAATGTGACCTTTGACCTCCATGAAATCTGACAGAAAGACTAATTAAAGGAAGGTTATTGTTTCCTGATATTCTCAAAAATATGACCCTCACCCCTACCCCCCCCCCTCAAAAAAATCTATTTGCTTCCCAAAGTGACATTTTCATAATTTAACTTTTAATCAGAATGCAATGACCCATGTCTTAAATCTACCACCAACCCCCCCCCCCCTCTCCCTTCCCAAAACCAAACCAAATTCACTATGATTAAATGGATACTAATTGCACAATTTTAGAAGTTACTTTGCCACAATTTATACAAAATTATCTTCATGAGCAGCAATAGCAGCAGCAGCAATATAATCTACTCATTTGATGTTTTAAGCAATTATAAAACAGATCACACTTTGTATTCCTCATCAACATTTTTGCATTTTAGTATGATTTGCATTTTTTTCTTCAATTCTTGACTACCTTTGGTATAGTTTAGTACATCAATGTATACATTTTTCTGCAAAGTTCATCACCAATAAAGATCACCATCACAACAGAAGAACCCTTCTGCTCCATCCCAACCCCCCAACCCCCTTCCCCCCCCCCCATCACACTATCACCTCCTCACCACTTCCCCTTTTAATACTCCAAAGAAGTTTATTCCAATACATGCCCCAAATATAAGTATTTATATCAGCTTGATTAAAGGTAACAACCTTTACCAGTAAATGATTGCTTGTGAGTTATAGAGTGTAATAATATACACATATTTCAAGTAACTGGCCCAGGCAGTAAATATATAGATGTAAACAAAGAAAGCAAATTCACATCAAAATACAAAATGTTAAAAATCAGTAAGAAGAGTTCTAATGGATGAAAACCTGATCTGTGCATTGCAAGAATATTGAAGTCTGTAAAGTCTTTCATTACTCCAACAATCTTCATTAATAGTTCAGTTTAGATTCCCAGTGAAATAATTTCACAAAAAAAGCAAATAAATATAAATGAAAGCGTCTGTAAAATCAATGTTCCACAAAGTGCTTGGCATCCAGGTTCCAGTTTTTTTGTCTGTCAACATCTGCCAATGATCAAGATACATGTTTTGAGGTACACAAGCACGGGGGGGGGGGGGGGGGGGCTGTGTGGGACCAATGGGTGAGAGGATAATTTTCCTCTCCTCATTCTGAATGATACTATGAAGGTTCACTACACAGTTCGACAAGTTGACAGATAGCTTTTTCAGGAATTGGAGCAAGTAGAGGTTCATATATTGTTCCTTGTGCAGGAAGATAACAACAATTTAGCAGAGGGAAAAGCATACCAACTTGAGGGACAGTGTTCTATAGAGTGTTATGGAACATTGTTTCACAAAAAAAAGAAGGAAAAAAGAAGGTGATACAGCAACAGAAAACAGCAACACATCAAACAATGACCTCAACAATGAGATCATCAAAACCCACCTCAGCACTTGCTTTAAAAGAATCCCATTTTTCCTATAAAAAGTTCAAAAACAAAATTGATATAAATAGACTTTGAATTTGTAAAGGAAAGAAAGGAAGATAGATAAACAAATATGATAATAAATATGTCAGAAGAAAGAAAAAGATAAGAAACACAGCCTGTTGGGACAATGTTTCTTTATATACAACAGATTTCAGGACTAGCTTCACTGCACTTTGTACTGACAGTATGAAATATTCTGTTTGTGCTAGACGAAAAGGTTTGCAACTGTTCATATTGTCCGAACAATCGCTGTGAAGCCTGACATTTCACTACGATGAAGAGTAGAACTAGCGTTAGAAAATCGCTGGAAATTGGCTGACGAAACATTACAAGGACATGCACAGTCATTATCTACGAATGGGGTGAGACATTAAATATATTCTAAAATATAGCATTTAATAACCTAAATCAGCAATGCCTAGCAGTAAATGCTAAGTGGAGGAAACTAATGGCTAAATGTAAAGACAAATATATAAGATTGGGGAAAAAAAGAAATAAATAAAAATACTGAGTTACTGAAAATTTCTCATTTTGGGAGGAGTCTTTCAAGAGTTCCTTCCGTTTTGGGCAAATGTTAAGATCAAATCTCACCAGCTGTTCAAACCCTGTTTGTCTAACTTTCAGATCTGATATCGTGTTTCACTGAATTGACAATTTACGACAGTATGTAGAATGGTTCAGAGTGTACACTAGTATATGTCATTAATTTGTTCTATAAGTGTTGTTTCATATCCTGGTTAATATTATGAGATTACTGTGTTTAATTTATATCTTGACCTCACGAAAGCTTTTGACACTCTATTTGTCACAGAAATTACATAATTAATTATGAACTTAATCGTATTAATATCCAACATGGAAGCGAGGTTAAACTCATGCAGTAGTAACTTTTGTTTTTGTAAGACACACACATTTTTATCTTCATTCTATCTTTAGAGAATTAGAGCAGCAAACAAAATCAAACCCAACCAGGAAAGAGAAATTCACATTTTAGTGTTAGCTCCTGAAGCAACTGCAAAGCTCTCAGAAACAGCAACCTTGACAATCTTGTTTTGGAACAGGTTATTGATAACAAAACTAAAATAAAAAATGCACAAGCAAAAGTGAATTGAAAAAGAAAATTGTATCAATTGCTATAAAAAACAACCATTCATTCTCAAGGAAATTTCCAACTGGAAGATAGAGACAAGTGCATGGATTTGTGGTCCTGTATTCCGAGCAATATCATCAGTCGTTCTGTTACGTTATCTCACTGTAACATAATCCCCTCATACTTTATGAGGGGATTTTTTTGAAAGAAATTTTGGAAAGGTTAAGTGGCAGACAGGCAGCCCATAGAGGTGCGCTGAAAGGAGACACACACACGATTGTTACAGAAATTTTTGTGGGGGTGGGATGGAGGTGGGGGGAGGACCGGATTGTCGGAAGGAAACGGCAGAAGAATTTACTCCTTGAAAACAGTCCTGAGACCAGAAAAAACTTTGAGCAAGAGACAGAGACAGCACATAGGATAAATTCAGGTGTAGCTAGAGCCCCTGAAGGGAGAATTCGTGAAGGCTAAAGAGGTTGAAAGGGCAGTTTGATAGAACGATTGTGGCAGAAAACCGTCACCAAACATTTCAACAAGTGTCAACTCTTATTGTGTAGCTCTAATGTGCAATTCTTGTTTATTAAAGCAAACAGTTTCTTACCTTTCTCCTTCCCTTCCCCGGGGCTTACTTTGACCTACCCCCTCCCCCACCTGTTGTTTCTCCACACAGCCTTCCTTTTCTCTCTTATCACATACTCCCTCACCCCTTCAAGTTTACCAACTTTGACCTTCGACTGCAGGAAGGCAAAATCTTAGTTATTTTGTATGTGAAAGTTTGATATAAGTTTTTGGAAGAAAAAAAAATTCCATTCAATTGCACTGAGTTTAAAAGTGAAGGAAACTATCGGTACGAGTGGGCTGCTTAAGTTTTGAATTCAGCCCTCTGTGAAACTCTCTGAAGCCTTGTAATGATTATGCCAAATTACAAGGAATCCGTATCAAAATATTCCAACACTAACCATAATCCACTAAAATGACCTGATGGTACATAAGACAAGAGCCGAAATGATACAAAGTGTAATAAATGTGACCCTAGTAGATTGTGTGTATAAAAGAAATGTTATTACATCTAGTGAATCCTAATATGCTAATCCACCACACTCCCCCTCCCCTCCCCTCACTCTCCCATCCACCCACTAACCACCTTGTCCATCTCTTAAATGGGTGTATAAAAGAAATGTTGTTACTTCTAGTGAATCCTTATCCTCCCCCTCCCCTCCCCTCCCCTCCCCTCACTCTCCCTTCCACCCACTTACCACCTTGTCCATCTCTTAAATGTGTGCATAAATGAAATTATATTATATCTGGTGAATACATATATCCCGATGCTAATCCACCACACTATACACTCCCTCACCCCCCCCCCCCCCCCCCCGGACCTTCTTTCCTTCCCAGAAACTATCACTTCCATCTCATAAATGTTGATTAAAATTTCGAAAAATGGGATGCACAGGAGAGCTGACTTGAAGCAAAATGCGAAAGAAACAAAGAAGGCAGACGGAATGACGGACAACAAGATACAGATTCCAAGTGTTCATTCCGATGGAAATAATAATTACAAAAAAGTGGGGAAATAAGGGAAATTGGAAAGAGAAAAAGGTTTGGACTTTAGAACTATCAAGGCTTGAGGTAAAATGACACAAAAAAAATAAGACCTCTGTGATACCCTGTTTGGTAGTTTGGAGAAATATATGCAATAAAACTTTTGCCAATAATTCACTCTCCTCCCACCAACCCTACCCCTCCACCCACCCCCTCCACCC
>KN888673.1:0-21156 GCA_000934455.1 Apostichopus parvimensis | reverse complement strand
CACCCCCTTGGTATTGTCTAAATGATAGTAGTTCAGTGTCAATTGTTTCTATGTGTCATTTACATCAAACCCTGAATTGTTTTGAAAAAGACTTGCCCAGGGTCTTGAAAAAAGCTTTCATAAACTTTACCTTGTGATCTAGGTAATGGATGTACATCTGATTTAAGTCAAAAGGATGAAAAAAAAGGAAGGAAAAAATTGGATCCTTTCATTTTGCAATCGTTATTGAAACAGAAACTTCACTACAACACTACTAAAACTATGAATCGAACAAGCTAGGAAGAAGTCTCTGCCAGGACTGATAACATACCCCACTACCAACGAAAGAAACTAAAAAAAAATCAAAATTAAAAAAACATAAGATTTGATCTGGAAGTGCAATTAAACTAACAAGAGTTTGAAAAGGGTCTGCAAAAGTTTCTAGTTCTTAATCTACGAAGACAATGGCAAGATCACAAGGTAACAAAATAATTGGAGTTACTGTAGGAGATAAACAGGAAAGCACCTTCCTTGCGTCAAAGATTAAGGGTTTCAACTATCAGCATTCTTAATAAGAAATGGTCTAATACCTCTCAAATCTCCTTCTCAATATGGCAATATTGTTTTGCTATGTTCCTATTAAAAGTGTTTATTACTCTTCCTTTGTGTGCACGATACACATGTATTGCTTTAACCCTATGTGAATTGTACTTTCAAGTTCATATAAATTATTGAAGTTTGTATGTCTAAATTAAAACTTTATCCCCAAAATGTGACAATTGTTAAAATTTTGGGGCTACTGTGGACGCTGTGAAACAGAAGCAGCCAATCAAATATAGAAACACATAGAAAACTGCACTTGTTTTATACATGGTTTGAGCTAATTTGCATCTCTACGCGCCATTATTTTCCAAATCTGTATATCATTTTTCAGTAAATCACTATCATATATAATCGTTACATACAAATAAAGAAGAATTAAAACGATAAATGAATAAAAATATCAATAATGTTATCGCACCTGTTTCGACGACACCTTTGAGATTGCTTTGGTTTCAATGTGCCCGAATGAGGGCGCTTGACAAGAATAGGTAACAAATGTCAGGAGTTGATCAAAGATTGCTGGATACATTGATTGCATGGACTCTGTACCATCGCCGATTGCCTGTCGAGAAAAATGCATCAAAGTCTCAACAGTAAATCTCTTCATCAATTAATATGAATAAGTTTAGTTAAGGTCAAAACTGTGCTGGGTATGAAAGTTTTGTAGGCCTAGATTAAGCATTCATATCTTTTTGAGTTACTGAAGGTAATATATCTGAATTTATTTTGCACTTATATATTTTGTGCAATATGGGGAAATTGCATTTACCTATGCAGGCTGTCATGAAGGCAAACAAACCATTTTTGTAGGTAATATTACACAGATTTGGAAAAATATTTAACCTTGTCTTATTGTTGAAAATTATTTCTTAATATAGAAATTTACTTTCACGCTTATTGAAGCAAACTGAAATGGAAGCTGATAACAGTAACAAGTTTCAATTATCATCTCCACACTGACTCAGGCAACAAGTTTGACCTTTAACCTTTGACCTCTACCCACTAGGTATACAAGAACCGTGGAGGTACACAGCACAATTTTGATACATAAAAGAAACCATGTTTGCCTTCATCGATGTTACTCATTTTACTTACCCCTTGTAATATTTTAATGGAATGCAGTATTGCCTCTTGCAGCGGTGTGAGTTCGTTATCCCCGGCAGACGGTAGTATGAACACGGACATGTCCGCCTGGACCGGCACGGACACGGCATTCTGTAGGACCAGGAAGAACTTCTGAAGATCCGACGAGACAAACCGCAGCCGGATGTGCTTGAACAGAAGCGGGAAAATCTTGACTAGAGCTGTCAGAAAAGCCTGAGATGGAAGATTAGCGGTCCGTTCCAGAGGTGGCTTGGTGCTAGCTATACCGATGCCGTACCAAACCCGCCACGCATTTGACCACAGCACATCACTGTCGATCCGATCCGCCACGTCGTTGTCCAAGTCAGTCGAATCCGAAACAGAAGTTCTTTCCGCACTTGATTCCTTTTCGGGTGCCGCCACCATGTTTTCCGACCGACTTATGGCCTCATCGGTGGGAATGATGAGGTCATCAGAGAGGGCAGTGTCATCGGTTTGTTTTTCACTGTTACTGCTAGCACTGCTAGCTTGTTTGACTAAGTTGAGTTTTTTAGGGGGTTTAAGTTGCAGCACATCCTGGAAACTCTTCAGAGCGTTTAGAGAAACCTCCTTGCTTGGACTGAGAGCTGAGGACTCTATGTGCTGTAGTAATAGCGCCCAAGCTCTTGGAAAATCACCTTTAAAGATAAAATTTAAAAAAGAGTCATTTTTTGCATGAGCGGTTAGTAACTCCAAATTCTTAACAGTAGCGATGAGGTAAATGCAAGCATTTGTCTTTTTATCACAAAGCAAGAAAATGTTGTTCATACAGTTTGTTACTTTACAATCACATATGAAAGCTAAGTTCAGAAAAAGAATGATTTTCTTCATAATCGATGACCATGCATTACTTTGCGTGAATTGTAGCTAGCGAAGCCATTACCTTAATCAATTCTTTGACTATTGAAAGCCCATTTTACGAACCATGAGCACAGAAAGGGATATGATCAATTTTTAAGTTTATATGCACTTACAAATAGTTCAATAATATTGAATTAAAATTAATTCAATTCACTGTGAAAGCATCAGTTTTTAGTTTAACCTAATATTTCCTTAAATTTCAAAACTGAGTATGTATTATTTCCGGGTTATCACATTTCTTCTTTCCAGCTGTGAAACACTCCTTGGTATACAAAATATTTCTTCAAGTATCTAGTTCCTTGTCACAACCACAGAAGATATTATTTCAGTTTTTATGTTTGCTCAGCTAAAATAACATGAAGACCAGAAGTACTTACCTAATGGCATGAGAGCGTGTCTCCAAGTATTAAAGACCCTGGCAACACCAGCGAGAGTGAGTACTTTTGTTTCAGCCCACTGTTTTTCAGTGGTGTCCCTGGAATGATGAATTAAAATGTTCCCTCCGGCCGTAGCGTCGCCTCTCTCGTGGGCAGCGGCACCAGAAAAATTCTTGACTTTGTCCAGTAAGGGGAACAAAACCTGTCAAAATGGCAAAATATTCCCCAAAGTTTAAATTCGCAGGCATGAAGTCACTACTCACTTCATTTCAGTCTACAAGTGGCATTTCTTGAGACCATGATGCTATCAATCAATCATCTATGTATGAGTGCATTATTCCTTGTTCCTTACCTGCCAAAGCACTATCTGCCATGTAGATAACTCTAGTAACGAACCGTGGACGCTGATGGTGGAGAAGAGAGTCTGACCGGCACTCTTACGAACGGCTGGCCGGGAGTCTACACACAGATCTGCCAACCTAAATACAACGATGAACAAGACAGTTAAATATATATAAGAAAGATCCTTACTTTCAAGTACAACTGATATAAGAGTGTTGAAACATTCAGCTGGTAAATTGAAAAGAGGGGAAGGGCTGGAGAAGGGGAGGAGGGGGAATGGGGGGGGAAGGATGGGGAGAAAGGGAGGGGAGGAAGGGAATAAAAGTAAGGAGGTGGCAGGGAGGGGAGGAGATGGCAGGGAGGAATAAGAGGGAAGGGAGGAATCGAGGGGTAAGGGAGGAAAGAAGGGGAGGGAAGGGTAGGAGGGGTAGATAGGGGAAAGAGATTGGCAATGAGTGACTTGGTTTAGTTTCAGAGGTTCTATAATACTTACCTTGAGTACAGTGTTAGCCACAATGCATCAAAGGGTGGTACTGGTTTCTCGGTGCCTGTCTGAATCTCAATATTCTTAGAATCTTGCTCCAAGCTCTCTCTGATTGTATCTCGATTTTGATATAGATAATCTGAAATATTCCACTGAAGGGCAAAACAAGGGCAAAAGAATTCAGATTAAAAGTGCAGTCTGTTATATTTACTGAAATAACTCTTAACAAGTGTAGTAATGCTAAGACCAATATTCTTGGATGGTATGGACACAAAGGTACACAACTATAATTTCTAAATGTTTACATAAATATTTACATTTATTGGGTTAATAGATATTATATTCTTTGAAACCCTAATCTGAGTCTGATCATGGGGTACCTTACCAGAAGTCCTACAGCGATCAGACTGATATTCAGCTTTGAATCACTAATCTAAGTCTGATCATGGGGTACCTTACCAGAAGTCCTACAGCGGTTAGACTGATATTCAGCTTTGAATCACTAATCTAAGTCTGATCATGGGGTACCTTACCAGAAGTCCTACAGCGGTCAAACTGATGTTCAGTTCTTCTTTCTGAAGTCCAAATCTGGCTGCAGTCTCAACTGATATCTGCAAACAGTAGCAAGGCATGATGGGAAGGAAATCAGTCACCACCAGCTGCAAGCTCTGAAACGATGTTCTTATCAAATTTTCACTGCAACAAAAAGGTAATGCAAAAAACTTGAAGTTTGACTTATTATCTGAAAATATATTTCAAAAATAAATTGATATGTATAACCAATTTCGGCAATATGTCAATAGAAACTTGTGAAAAATACACACACAAAATTATAATGATTTTATGAAATTTTTCTGCCGCTCAAAGAACAGGCCACATGATTCCAGGTTAAGGAAGACCACTCAATCATATCAACGAGTGTAATTTTAATATTACCCTTGATCTTGTGTGACTGCTCCAATCACCCCCAGAACCAGGGGCCAGCCGTGTACCAGGCAATCACCACTGCTTGACAGCAACTGGTGCACACATTCTAGCTGTTTCTGCCGGATATCGGCGTGAGGAATAGACGATAGCTCCTGGAGTGGTCCTAAAAGGATGGCTTGAAGTTTCTGTGATGATAAAAGAAACCAAAGTAGTAACCTTAAGCAATTAAACTGAGATAAAGTATCACCAGGGACATCTACAGAAAGTCCAAAACATTTGTGCTTTATAGACTATATATCATATACAGTATTAAAAATTGAGCCCACTAGCTTTGTGGACTAATCTTTCTTTCTAACATAAATTGGTTTTCTTTTCCTGCTATTTACAGCAATTTATTTGTATTCCAAAGAGGCTCTCTTTCCAAATCTTGTATATTTTCTGATATTTCTTTGTATCCATGTAAGTTGAAGAGTTGAAATGTTCCGATGAACTTGCTTTCGACCCCTGTCGCGCCTTACCAAGTTGTGGTGCAGGGGTGGTTCGTGTTTATATTCCACGGATGACGTAATCAGGTCGGTGACGGCCTCCGCGCTCCATTCTCTCAGCTTGACGTGACTGTGTTGACAGACTTCTAGCAGATGGGCAGTGACCGGTCTCCACCAGGACTCCATTCTGGGTAGATTAACGAGTCCTGACTCCAGGAGCTTGGCGACAGGGAACAGAGACGGCTCCTGCAGTATAGGACGAGATGAAATATATATGTATCATTTCACTTGGATTAATTTGATTTGATTAATTAATTAATTTGATTAATTAATTTGAGCTTTGTATTTGTACTGTGTATTCATATTCTGCCATGTATCTGACATTGTGTTTTTGTTTTTGTTTCCTTTTGTTGTCAAGCACTATGATCATATTTGGAATAGCACTATATCAAGCATTGTATTTATTATTTATAAATTAACGAAAGCATGAAACAGTTCCGTACCTTTGTGTAATGCAAACATGACATTGATACTGCTCATACTGTCACTACATTTGCTTTCAGGTGTGACATTAAAGTACCATATGTAAACACTAGTGCAACCTGGATCCCTATACCTTGTTTTGAGTGTGCAGACTAGTCTCTTTTGCAAAGTGTTTCAATATGCAAACACATCAGTATTCAACTTCCACAGCTTGTCGTCTGGTGCCAGCTTTAATACACACTGCACACTTGATTGTCACAGTTAGGTTCTAAAAGTTAAGTTGAGCAGTGTTTTTTAACTGGATAAAGCGCTTTACAAATTCTTATATTATTATTATTATTTCCATGAACAAACAAAGCACACTCTCTTCCCATTTATCGTTGCCAAGCAATATCATTTCTCACAGAGAGTGGGGAATAACTGTTTGGTTTGAATCAGCATCATAAACCCATTTCATTATTCACCACTACTGTTTTAAAACTGTTTCCAACACAAAACACTGTGTACTGGCATCAGTTTACACTCACCTTATTTGAATATGCAATTTCCATAGCTTCCGAGGAGAGCTTACAGAGTGCATCAATCATGTGATGCAGGGCTACCTCATCGAGGTACTGGGAGTACTCAAAGAGACGAGAGAGCATGGAGGTGAGTATGGGTAGCTCAGCCATCGCTGCTGTGGTGATCACCGTATTGGGGGCATCCGCCGTGTGTCCGACCTTGAGAGTACCACCACTGACCGGTTTCAGTCCCAGTATCCAGACCAGGTGTTGGAGGGTGGTGAGGATCTGGTGCCAGGCAGACCCCAAGACGGAACCGTGAAGACAGGATAAACTGAGAATGGCTCGCATACACTGGATGTTCTTAGCTGTAAGCTGTTAAAAGGAGAACGACAAAGGTAGATGCTACAGAAATAGAAGAGGATATGGTTTTAATTCCGAATCACTCAATGGAATATTGAATGCCCAACGATGTGTAAGCAGCGACTGAAAAAATTGGACAATGTAGCTTTGAGTTGCAAAATTTTGTTTATTACAAATTGACGACATAATTTAGCTTAAAGAGTAAGTCTCTATTCAAAAAGGAACTTGCACCGATCGTTGTCTATGAGCTCATTCTGCAAAGTAGTGTGTTATTATATACTGATTTTTAGTTAGCATTCCCTACTACAATGTCATACTGATTTTTTTTTTGACAAGATCAAAGTGTTCTCTTTTCTTGCAGTTAACCTTATAACCATCTACTCGATCCTAACCTTTTTTTAATGTGTACCTTACTTCTTGCCCATTAAATCATGTCTTGAAGTGAACTCAATATTTACATCTCCAAGATCCATACGTATTAACATTTCCTTCATCTTAATCTTTTAAGCTTTACTGCCATTATCGTTTTTCATTCATTTTTTAAAATTAAACTCACCATGACAGGTCCTTGCACAGTACCATGAAGGGTGGATAGAGGGGTACCGACAGCTACCACTTGGTTACGGCCGTCTCCCAGGTCACCGTTGGATCCATCGCTACTACCGCCTCCCTGCAGCAGACTGTCTTTACTAGCTTGACGTTTATGACCTGAAAATATTATTATTATTATTATTATTATCATTATCATTATGATTACTATTATTAGTAGTAGTAGTATTACTATGTATTTGATAGAGCGCTCTACAAAAGATAACAGCACTTAACGCTGCTAAAAAAAAACAAACAAAGAAATCAGAGTATATACAGTGTTCTGAAGAAGTAAGGGAAACATGAATATTAACGACCTAAACAAATACCAGAAAGACAAAACACTTCTGTTCTGAAGACTGAACTACAGTAAGTACAGTAGATGTAGCTCATCTTTCTCTCTGCTAGATAAACCAGAAGTGTAAAACAAGAGAGTCTTTTAAATCTCGGTTCTCACTTTCGATCTTATATGACTCCAGAAAAAAATACACATGTATGATACAAATGAAACAAATGAAACAGCTGATTTTTTATTTGACTCTAAATGAAATGACTTTGACTTACGGGTTTTACAACACACATGACTCACAAATTGATTGTGGAAAAAAAACCTTGCTATATCAAGATCACCCTTGTTTACGGTCACACCTACCTCACGGCCTGCTTTTGGGACCAATATTAAATTAGTGCAATCATATTAAAACTTTATTCCCAATTATTAAATGACCCATTTTCTAAAGTGCTAAGAGAGGTTTATATCAAGTACCATTTCAAGACATACCTTTTGCATTTGATGTGCTCTGAGGTGTGGCAATGTTCAATACCGTGAGGGCGTAGTGTGCTGGTAACGCTGATCGACAGAGAGACGTCACAAAGGCGTCCCTGGACACCGTCTGGTCCAGTTTACCACAGAGACTGGCGTAGAGCTCTAATGACTTCAGGATAGATTCCGTGGCAGCCTCATCAGTGCTGAAAAAACAGATTCATATAAAAGGGTGTCGTTCTTGCAAAATGTTGTTGTGAGAGGCTACAACGATACATTACTACACTAACTGTGTGTTTCATAAAAACTTGTGACAAACAATATGTCATTTGGCACTTTTAATACCAATGTTATCGTCAGTATTTCATACCATTCTATTCTTTAGAATGGTCTGCAAATTCAATTAACCAGGTCTTTTAGATTGTGTTTTAAAAATTCTTCCTCGTATGCATAAGTTAAGTTATCAAAATATAACATATTCATATAAGCAGAGTATTATAGCCAAGCATTATATACATGTAAATAATGTAGAGTATAATTCAAGTTAACATTGCACCTGGTCACAGTTGGCCAACTTCCTAGCTTCCTCCACCAAATGAAGGTTATATGAGGAAGCATATTTTGTCTATTTTCCTGCTATATTTATGCTTACGGTGATGATAAATCATACACACCAAATTCTACAGCAAACTGGACATGTCTCATAGGTTACCAATCATTTTCAGTTTGACATTTATAATAATATTTGAATAATTCCTTCCCCACTATATCGACCAAACGATCCTCTATGAAAGGTTCTAAAACCAACACTCATGCTATACCATACCACCTAATCCACAAAAAATTATAAAAAACTTTTCTTCCTATTTTTCTCCCAGAAAATTATACTCTTCATAAAGATTTTATTTCTGGTCAGATTTTCGAATGATGACTTACCAGGCTTCCAGTAAGAGTGAGAGAGCAGACATGACACCACACCAAGAAGACTCCACGAGTGTTGTCCACATTGCATATAGTTCTAACAAAAAGAGACCCAGCATAACACAAATCAATTGTCAGCAAGTGACTCTCTCTCTCTCTTAAAGTAATATAGTAATTAAGACTCAACATTACACATATTCAATAGCACAACTGTGCAATGGAGTGCACCTTGTCAAACACAAAACAAATTGTCATGCTTTCTTTATAGTGCTTACTTTCTTCTTTGTGTTTATTGCATTCTCTTCCAAAGCAATTGTCATATTAAAGGTGCACTGCATCAGTTAATGATCTCATTTTGAATTTAAATCCCAATGGGGACTTGCTTGGAGTCAACAAAAAAAAGGGTGAAAACTACTTTTCTACAAAGCTGTTTGTGTGCTATAAAGAATGACTTTGAGCAAACCCTTTGGGTTTGATATGCCACAGTGCAAAAATATAGTAACCCTTTGAATGTAGCATATCTTTCAAAATTTACTTTTAATATGTGTTAAGCATCAGGAAGACTTTGTTCAGATAAATTTGATCATTTTCAAAATTCAGATCTAATCTAATAGTAGTATTAAAAGATGACCTGAATTTAAAAGGGGTCTGTGACATCAACAAAATTAATTTCTTTTTACCAACAGTCATTGGCCAACATCAATGACATCTGAGAATGCAAAAGTCAATTCCCATTTTGTTTGAAAGCAAATAAGATGTAATCTTCAAAAAAAATGATGCATTTGAAATGACAAGCAGCAGGAAAACATCTGTGATGACATTGAAGACTAACTTTTCATCCAACACATGATGTTACAGTTACACTTACATGTGGTATGGTAGATTTAACAACTTACAATCCAACTGTTTCATTTTCCTTCTTTGTTTTCGAGGGAGGGAGGTCTTGGGGGGGGGAGGGGGGCTCATACACTTATAAGAAAAATTGTGAATAGAAATAATTAAATCAGAGGTATTAAACTATTCAAACAAAGATTCAAATATTTCTACATACAGCATGAAAAAGAATATATATTGTTTGATACAGAACAAGGCACAATTAATGCATTATGCATTAGCTAGAGTTCAACATTACACAATATGTTTATATCACTTTTAGCAACTCAATCAAAAGCACTTGACAATTTATGATGATGGTACTACTTATTGACTTCTCATAAGAGCAGGTAATTGGCAATAAAAGCTGCTGTTCTTGTGGGTCATACTGACAAGGTTATCAAACCTGCTGGCATTAGCCACGTTAGCAGTGAGAAATGTATTTGGATACAAATCTTTACATTTAATTTTCTTAATGTGTTCATTAACAAAATGACTTTCCCAGTATTCTACAGCAAGCCAACTCATGTGAGCTAATGGGTTTGGTACTAAGAACAAAGAAATGCAAGTACCTGGGACTCTCAAAGCTTATCCCTGAAGAAGAATAATGAAGCTAAGAAATGTATTGACGTTACATAACTTATAACATGATGTGGCTGTGGCACAATGATGGACATGGATAATTACATCAAATATACCCTTTTTAGAATTCAAACAATTAGCTTGAAAGATCTTCATTTTGTATTAGTTTTTTTCTGTTCTTGCTTGAAATATATCTTCTTGTTGATGTCATCCCATATGTGTACAGGGTGAAGGATTGGGGAAGGGAAAGGGAAGCAAGTAGAAAGGTTTTCAATGAAACAATCTAACATAATGACAGAGTGGATAGCGAAACACAGCTTGCAAATTACCATAGAATGCAAAAACTTTAACATAATTGTCTACTTCTGTAGAAACTTGTCACTCTAGATTTGATGAAAAGAATTGAATTCACCATGGCTTTCTGCATTTGACCTCTACAGACAAAACATTTCAAGTCTGGAGTAAACTTGCATCTTTCACTTGGCAACAGTTTTATCAACAGAGGTTTAGCATTTAACTATTTGGGATGTAAGATTGGCTAGAGCTTAGAGTGGGGGGATGGGTAAGAAGTGAGCAGTGGTATTATACTTTAACTTATGCCAGTAACATTTTTCTTTCATGTCTTTGCTGTTATGTTAATATGCGACTGTGTCTGATGCTGTGTTCTGATGCTGAAGGTGTCTGTCAATGAAGGTTATCATTAGGTAGCTTGATATTAATGATATAAAATCTTTAAGAATTTATATAAAATACAAAAAAACAGATGAAGGGTTACACTGTCTGCAAATGGAAAGCATTGATGATACTCCAACAGAAACCATTCAGCATGCATTTCAAATGTTGTCATGGTGTACTTTCTGTCTGGCCTTGTCCCTTCTCAAACCCTATTCTGAAATAAGTACTGGAGTTAGTTTAATGATGGAATGAAGCAATGGGTTTTCGGACCACATCTCGGTTTATAAAGCCAATCTTACTCGCAATAGTGCAATAAAACCGGTTTCACACACAATGTATGAGGAGGCTCTTAACCTTTTCTACAGTAGAATAGCTTTCTTGAATCACTGTGTCGTGTGTTTCTATAACAAATTAGTGAATTTATATTCTAATGATTTAATAGTGTCTTCAAACTAAGAAATTGAAGTATGAAATAAATTGGAATCAATACTAAGATTATGAATAACACCCAGTAGTGGTCAATATCACATCTACAACATTGGAATATACTTAACAGTTCATGTGGGGTATGTGATTTTCTTCCTCCACTTCCTTGGAATATACTTAAAAGTTCATTTGTGTGATATGTGATTTTATTTTCACTTCCAAGGAATATACAAAGTTCTATTGAGTGATATGTTATTTTCTTTTCATTTCCTTGGAATATACTAAAAAGTTAACGTGTGATATCCTTTAGCACTTGCTTTACAATGATCTATTACTATAGACATAGCTTTTTATTGAGACCACCTCTGTTTTGGTTTTTTTATATTTTTTATCACTACATTAAAGAAGGGAGTTCATTCTCTCCCAACACATTCTGTGGTCACCTAAAAGTCTGGATATTCAATTATTCACTGGCCTGCAAGGTGGTAGAGCCTCACAGAAAGTTAACTCCTATAAATTGATATCACTGTACATGGCATTACAACATGATGAGCACACTGCACTGAAATGTGAATAACAGTTTCCTTCAGTAATCTAACTAGTTACAACTGGCAATCTTACCTAAGGAGAGGATTTAGCCATATGTACATGTAAAAGTGAAGGTTTTACAGCACACAAATGATATTCATGAGAGAGGAAGCCAGGGAAGCAACACAAGACATTAGTTTTATGTACAGTGCATGTTTGATGGTACTGACAGTTGATACTAAAAGCCCGGCCAATAACCTTCATAATTACTTCAAAATGTAATTATTGGTTTCATTTCTATACGATGGAAAGACTTAAAACGCATTGAGCAGAACAAACTATTTGCTTCAGGTTACTGTAGTATTTAAGTATTCAACTAATGTAGATGTTGTGCGAAACTGGCAAGTGGCAATTGAGTGTGTAGCTGAATAATAACGTAATAACCTGGCATAACTACTACTTTCTTTAGGAATGGTTGGCTACTGCGCTAAACCATGTAAATGCAATGTCTTCATTAAATTTAGTGATTTAAATATTCATGATTTCCTCCTCACATGAGACCCAAGAACAGATCTGGCATAATGTCTAAACATTTACTGAGATGTCTCCTGAGGAATGAAGAGTCAAAGCTGCCTGAGGTTACAAACATGAATGTAACAAGCAGTAAATGACAGGCTTATGAATGAGAATTTAAAAAGACTCCTACATCCAACATCAGAGGAATCTTAAGATTATTTCAAGAGAACCTAAATGGAAGATCATGGGTACCTCAGTAGAACATCACATTGAATCTCACTAATACCTCAGTGAAACCTAAATAAATCTCATGAATACCTCAATAGAGCCTCACAGGAATCACAAAAGTACCTTTTAACAGAACCTCAAAGGTATCTCATAAGAATCCTATTAAAACCTCAAAGGAAGATCATGGGTACCTGAGAAGAACCTCATATTGAATCTCACTAATACCCCTCATAAATACCTCAATAGAGCCTCACAGGAATCACAAAAGTACCTTAACAGAACCTCAAAGGTATCTCATTAGAATCCTTTTAAAACCTCAAAGGAAGATCATTGGTACCTGAGAAGAACCTTACATTGAATCTCACTAATACCTCTCATGAATACCTCAATAGAGCCTCACAGGAATCACAAAAGTACCTTAACAGAACCTCAAAGGTATCTCATAAGAATCCTTTTAAAACCCCAAAGGAAGATCATGGGTACCTAAGAAGAACCTCATGTTGAATCTCACTAATACCCCTCATAAATACATCAATAGAGCCTCACAGGAATCACAAAAGTACCTTCACAGAACCTCAAAGGTATTTCATGAGAACCTTAAGTAGAACCTTGGGACAATCATGATTAGAGTACTCCAGTGAGCACCTGAATGAAACCTACAAGGATTTTTTTTGTGAACCCCCTCAACTCATCAGAACCTGTATGGCTTTTGTGAATATACCAGGTAAATTTCAGATAATCCTATGGGTACCTCATAAGGATCTCTAAATAATCTCATGAGACTCTCACTACGACATTTCAATTATCCCATCAAGTTCTCTTGAAAAGCTAACAGGGATTTTACAGAAGAGAAATTTCCATTATCGGAATTTCAGTGATATTAATCTACCCCCCCCCCTTGAAACTGAAGCTATTGGCCAAGAGCTTCAGAAGCTAACTGCAAAATGATTGGATGTGAGGCAGGGTAGATGAGCGACTTGCGGGTGATGAGATGAAGAGTTGACGATAGCGTGGAATGCTCTGAGGTGTGTGTACTGGGTGTTCAAACGCAAACTTACGATGACCTCTGGGAAAAGACATTTTTTCATCTTCCTCTCGGTCCTCATCCTCCTGCTCATCGATATCTTTATCTTCATCATTCTTCGCCCGTTCTGTTTCTTAATATTAAATTTGTAAAGAGGAAATGCTAAGATAAAACCACTTAAGGGCTAACAGGTGGAGTCTAGTAATTCTAAAGAAAGAATTAATAAAGGGGGCTCAGTTTGGGGTTTGATAAAATGTAAGCCCTTATGTTATCTTCGGCTGGAAAATCATGGCCTAAAGTAAATGAACTGTAAGCATGACCCTGCAGCCTGGTGATGATGCATTCATTGCAGAGGATGCCAACAAATAAAGTCACAAATAACAGCAATATGATTATTTGAAGGTTTTATAAGATAACAAAAAGTAGCTACAACCTTCAACTCCTTTCACTTACCATCAGAATATTTGCTGTATTTTATTATGAACATGATATAAAATTTAAAAAATTTAAAATGAAAGAAAAATGGAACTTTCCTTAGGAAATCAAAGTTGCTTGAAAAACAAACAATACATAGAAATATTTGTGTGTATGTGTGAAAAGGATGACTTGCAACCTTTGACCACATGAACAGAACAATGAAACAGTAAACCCTTTGACAGAAACCCAGGAGAATGTACCTCTGCGGAATTATTCATCACTTAATAACTAGTCCAATTTAGGCATATATTTCCAGACAGGTGAGAAATTTAAGAGTGCAAACTCTTTTGTAGTTATAATATTTTATACTAATTACATCTGCAAATATGTAAATATATGTGATATTTAAGTATATCATCACCATACTACATTTAAAAGATAACAAATTTCATGTCATCCAGCAAAAGGCACCGAGTCAGTTTTCTGAACGTCATTGCTGATGACTAGAGACACACAGTCGACGAGGTCCGTTACAGACATCTAATCGACTATATGCCGCATTTAACTGATGTAGCAATGTAACAATGTAGCAAACACTAAACCTCACCACAACAGACAAGGATCCACCCTTTAAGATTTGACTTAAATCAAACTTTTACTTATAATCTGAAAAAATCACATCACTGAAAATTGACAACAGGTTATTACTGCAATGAAAGAGATAAGAGATGTATTTTACAGTATTTGTTTATATTAGCTTAAACTGACCTTTGTCGACCCTCTTCATTTTGACAGCTTGTCTTAAACTTCCGACATCAGGTCTGGCTTTCCATAGCTTCTCTTCTGTGTCCATCTCAAAGGTCACCACCGTGGACACGCCCTTGACCGCATCCAGGAGGGCACATAATGCTACGGACATCCCATAACCGTCGGGAACAGGCGGTGGTTCACCTTTGTCTAACAGTTCTAGACTGTACAAAAGGAAATGTTACAAAAACAAAAACAAATTTAATTTAAAATCTTCACCTCTGTAATCGTTTGGAACATTTTGCTAATTAAAACAAGAATAATAGTTTTACAATTTTGTTTTAAAGAAATTTAATGCAATTTTCTTCTATAGAAGTAAAAAAATGAAGATACAAATTAAGCAATCATATTAAACACTAAAAGTCCATACATAGCAGGGTAAAAGAAGGAGCAAAAGTCTGCAAAATAACATTGTAAATATGAAATCAATAAGGTCTAACCCTGATCACTCAAAAAGGGACAAATTTCATCAACATCTCTTTCTCAAAATTCTCCACATAAGGAGAGAATTTTTGTCCATGTAACTGATTCTTGTAGCGGTATGAGGGGATATACAGTGTTTAATAATCTTGTATATTTGTTGTTCAACTGACAAATCCTTCTGCACAAATATCCAACACATGACCACACAACAATAGGCCTATTGAAAGTAGCTGTTGGATGTTGTTTATAGACTTTTTTTCAAAATGTTAAGCATTTTTTTTTTTTTGGGGGGGGGGGATATTTATGTGACTCAGGCATTTGGTATTTTTTTTCATGATGTGTCTGAGGATGTCAGATGATACATTAGAAAAGTAAGGCTACTTTAATATAGAACCTTTGCTTTAATCTTTAAAAAAAGAGCTTGATGAAGCTAAATGCTGGAATACAGGTAGTCAGTCTATCCTCACAATTGTATTTAGCATACAAAGGTGATTTAATTCTCAAACTAGGACCTTTGAATCAGGAGATAATAGTGACGAGGTGATATTTTCTTTAAAAAATTTGAAAATGCTTTGTAAAAGAATTTCAGCAATTGAAATGTCACTATTATTGGCTGAAAATACAATTTTGTGCATGAAAATATCAGCTGAATCTAACTTGAATCCCAGAAAGACCAAAACCATATTTATTTCCAGAATTTGTATGAATATTATCAAAGTCCTATATTAAGGCAGTAGCTTATTCAACTCTCTAATGCAATGCATTTAACTTCATCATTATCATCTCTTGTTATTATTGCAGCCTTTACCCCCAAAAAATTGGGGAAAAAAAGACTCTAAATACTAACAAAATATAGGAATATTAACAAACCTATCTGTGATTGCCACTTTCCTAATTGCAAACACTCACCGATATATGCAACCAGTGTGATTGTGCAAACGTTAAACGACATCTTTTATTTTATAGCGATTTGTTTTGGACAAAATACAGTTTTAACCAGATATAAATCTTGGCAACATTCCAATTGTTTCAAAACTGCTGTAGATCAAAGCACGTTGTAGACAAAACTATGTAACTGTTTACTCAAAAATGCCTATCGAGTTAGTTTTGTATAACATATTTAAACTTTAATCACCTCCAATGGATCCACTCTGATTGGTCACACTCCCAGTGTTTACATTATCTGGAAATGTTTAATGATGTGAGTGACATTATTATGTCTGACTCATCATAAATTAAAAATTGATCAATGGACAGATCACGCAAATGGCCCGGCTAGCTATTAAATGAATTGAAATTCAGAACATGGCTCTTTCCTATTTACATATCAGCAATAAGTAGTTCCTTTCTTTTTGAAATGGTTCGATAAATTAAGAACTTTAGCCTAGAGCTATTCAATACAATCAAAGAGCACTTCCGTAAGTGATAAAAATGCACTGAATAATCATCTAAAGTCTGACGATACATTGCCATTCTGTAGATGCACAAGATGGACACACCTCCCACAAACCTAAGTCATGATGTCTATTATGACTAGCAGGTACAATCATATTATCAAGATAACGTATGGTTTTACCCAGATTTAAAGCACTTTCACACAGAATAAACAGATTATATTTGAACTTCACAACAGCTCAATAGGGTTTGCAAAATAAGCCACATTCCATATTCTCAGACCTGATTTGAATTGAACAGAGACCTGTGCATAGTACCAATTTGCTAATAGCCCTCTGCTTATAGACATCCAAGTATTAACTGACACCTGTTCATGACACAGAAATCTTGCACACTTCATTCTACAGATACAGTATTTGAGCTTGGTCAAATGACTTCAATTGATTTAATACATACAAGGCAACATGTGGAAAAGTAATTTTTTTAATTTACTCCCTCTCAGATATAAGGGAACATCCCTGGTACTGAAATGTGCGCATAACCATAGTATTTCCAGCATATCATGAGAAACAAACTTCATAAGCATCAAAACAGCTACACCAACTTTGAATACTTGAATTATTACCGGAGGTGAATTTACATTCCTTAATACTACATGTGTAGTGTTGTAATGTCTTACTCTTTATCAAGTTTATAATAAGTCAAGACATGACTATTACTATTTTAATAAAAAACATTTTGGTTGAGTCATTTTAGTAGTTTTCTTAGTTTTAGTTGCTCCATAAAATTGTGATACCATTTTGTGCTCAGTCATTAGGAATATCAACAAGGTAATAAAACTATGATAAACAATATCAGAGGAAAAAAATTAAGTATCTTTTATTCCAGCCTATGAAATACATATAAGTTTTCATGCAAAGCTGATTTATTTCAAATGCAAGTTTGATGCAAAATGCTTGATTTGTTGTCACAAGAAAGTAGCTTAATGATAAGTCAAACCATTACAAGTGAAAAATTAATAGAATAGGTAACGAGAAAGTTAATATCTATAGCATGGATAGAGGTCTTTAACACTTTATGTCCTAATGAATATTCATCATTTCAAAAAGACTTGCTTTACAATGAGGATAAGTGAGAGTAGATTTATTAAAGGTTATACAGTTGTTTGAAGAATACTTCTGTATAATAGTAATGCATTGTTGTTAATATTAGCAATAGTACCAGCTAACACAGCTATAGGGATAATAAGGGATGGGGGGTAGGGGTGAGGGCTTTAGGGAGGGTCAAGTGAAACCAAATCTTTTATGTTGCAATATAATAGTCATTGCCAGTAAAATTAAATATGAGGTAATAACAGTGCAAGGTTATTCTTTTCTTATTGTCATTTTGGAGCATGGGCAATTCCATTTGATGGAACAGGAGCCAAAAGTCAATTTGCCATCTCCTGCTCCACCATTTCATTTTTGGGTGTTTTCGTGTATTATGACACTGACATTCTGTATTATTAAGGTTAGGTCATGTGGTTTGCAATTGACAAAACAAAAAATATGGAATGAAATAAAGAAATATAAAAGGCATGGGGTAGGACAAAGCAATTAACAACTTGTGTGTATGCTGGTGCAATGAAATAATACAAATAAAATAAAATAAAATAAAAAGGTATTAGAAGTGACATTAGAAATATAATAGACAATACAGAAAATCAGAGTGCAAAGCAAAAATGTACAAAGCAAAAATGTACATAAATTGAACAAAATATGAATTTTACTCATTAGCATTGTAGGCAGTACGATGTCTATACTAACTGAACTAAACTTGCTAACCTAAATTTCAAAAAAAAAAAAAAAAAATCCACAAGACAGTTTTGTTCTTTATTGTTCTAGGTTAACTGCATATGAAAAAACCTTTTCAACTCAAAATCAATGTTGTTACAATAAAGTTTGAGTGGGGGGGGGGGGCTCTAAGTGCAACACAAACACTTTTGATACATTGCACATATGCACATACACGGAAATACAGCCTTCACAAATGACCCAGGTGTTAAAGCCAGTTTCTTTGCCTGGAACTCAATTCCTCTTCTTATTATCCAAGAAATAACAAAAGTAAAACTTTGGATAAATGTATTATCATTGCACCTTAAAGTTCTACATAACAGCTGAACAGAAAGAGGAAAAAATAAATTGGTGAGTTTCAAATAACATAATTACAAATCAGACTAACCTCTCTTTAGATAAAGAGAGTTTCTTTGTTTTTGTTTCAAAAGTTTTAAAGTATGTTGCTATAATTTAAAGAAAAATTATTTATAACAAAAGTAAAAACTATAAACATATAGCAATATAGCAACAGAAACACATGCAGATGGTAGGTGCTGAAAACCCAGCTGTAAATTCATGGACAGACTCTAAACACACAAACAGACCAACAGATGAGATATGAAATACTAATCCTACGATGCAAAATAAAATACTCTAAAACATAGAGAGAGAAAGAGTATATGTATGAAGCGTGCAACCAACCCCAAAAACAAAACAAACAACATTGTCTTCTTTTCATTATCAGTTTTTTTTCATAACTTGTTTTGTTTCAAAGACAATGTATTCTGGGACGGTAAGGCTCTATTTACGAAGTAACATTCTGCACACAGTGTAGCATTTGATTAAACGCTTGTTGTGTGTTAAACTTGCTGAATTTCGTTTCTATATTTCAGTACATAAGAGATAACAAATATACATAGATTTTGTAAAATGTGAGTATTTGCATGCAAATTTTTTTTAAATGTAAATTTGTCCATGTGAATATGCATGTAAAGTTATTTGAAGAAGGTACAGAGAGGACAAAGTTGGGAGAGGAGATGGATACGGGTCAAGGAGTAAAAGGGGTAGTCGTTAAAAGAGGAAGGGGAAAGGGGAGAATGGTGGAGGATTAAAAAAATAATGTCCAGGATCTGAGGGATAACCACCAAATTGACAGTTAAACTACTTATTTCTGGGTCTATTTTAGAAAAGGGGCAACTTGGAATGCAATTTTCTGACAAAGTTATTATTTCCTGATTATTAATCTGGTATTAATATATGCAGAACAAAAACCTTCATTAAAACTTAATACAAAGTTGGGATTAAAAATTTTCATTTGAGATTTTGTTTTTGTCGTTGACATTTTACTTGAAATGTTTTTGTTATAAATGGTACGGTTGTATTGTGTACCTGCTCAGGAGGAAAAGTATTATGGTATATCTGCTTTTTTTTGGGCAATGGAGGTAAGCACTGCAATAGTTTTAACAAATCAAAAGGCACATGGATGTGAGTTTGCACTTCAAACATCAAGATGGTTGTAGCTGAAACTTCAAGGAAATATCTATCCACACATGTTCAGGGAGGTATGACCATGTTTACACAATAGGTTTGCCAAAACAAAAGGCTGCACAGTAAATATATGTTTCTTCAAACATTTTTTTGCTTTCCATAGATGAAAAGAATATGTCAGTGGTTGCAGTGACTAATACTATGTAACAGGAATTTTCAATTAGTGACCTGCAGGACAAGTCCAGCCTATGAAAGATTTACATCAAGCAAAAAAAGAATCAATAAGTAGTTTGATGCAGCATCTAGCTGTAATCTGACAAAAGTAATAAAATAATACTCTGAAACAGAGAGAACCAAAAAATCCAAATCCTCTCTCTCCCTTTTAAGCATGGCTCAAGTCTTTCAATTTTTTTCAGACCTTTTTTCTTTAATCTTTCTTTTCATGTTTCCCTTTCTTCAAAGTATTTAATTCTTCCCTATACTGTAGCTTTTACAAACCCCATCTCCATGGTTACAATCAATGGTAACCCCTCTAGACTTAATCCATCAGTTTGAATTAAAAGGTGACTTTAAGCAGATTCCCTTTTCCTCTCATTTTAAGGTATTACATATAAACACTTGAACAAATTATGTATGTGACTGACGTCTGTTCACCATTAGTAGATGTGTGTATGCAGTTACCGATGGAGTAGCAATCAATGTACATACATCAATGCACAACTAGCCCTACAATACTGAATACATTTTGAATTATTTGTAGAGTGGGTAATCATGGGTAATAAACACTGACAAATCTTCTAGTGAGGAAAGATGTACCTTGTGCCACTTTATGGAAGGCATATTTAGTTATATTGTCACAACACTGGATGAATGCCGGAGGTAAAGAACGGTCTCCATGAATATAAAAAATGGATGATTAACTGAGGAATAAAGTCTTGATTAATGAGGCACAGAGATGGTCAAACCGTTTGTTGAAAGGTGTTCTCGATTTATATCGATAATGTGCCTTGCAGGGAGTGCAAGCTTGACAAAGAGAATTGACTTTCTACAACAACAATAGCAATAAGAGCTGTGACCTTCAGATGGATGCACATATATACTCTCTCCACAGGATCCATAGCAAATTGTATCAGGAGGATAATCCAGGGAGTTGTCCAGAGTC